>OMLB01037435.1:5782-36703 GCA_900302555.1 Myripristis jacobus | reverse complement strand
TCGATCCCATTTTCAAAAATGGAAGCCATTCCGTTTGAATTTAGTGTTTGTTTTGTGAGTATTGTGATTTATACTAGAGGGAGCAACCTATTTAATGTGTGCTATTTTTCTGCTGTGGTGACATTGGTAAATCTGTAAATAGAAATGACAGTGATAACTCTGTAAATGGAAACCTGTAAATAGTGGACTTTGTTAATTCTCAAGCAGCAGTTTTAGTAGGAGTGATAAGCCCTTTTCTTTTATATCAGAGTTTTTTCTCCTGTTTTTCAGTCAGGCATGTTAAATCCTTTTCTTTTCTTTTACATTATTATGACTATTATCATTATTATTGTTATCATTATTATTATTTTGTCAGGGAAATTTGGGTTGAGACTTGCTGGCTGTTTTGGGCAATGCTCACCTCTTAAGCGAAAAAAATAAAAGAAATAAAAGAACTGCTACTTTACTGAAACTGATTTGTTGTGCAGCTGTCTGGTCTTGGAAGTGAGAGGGATGGGGGCTCAACACATGTTGTGTTTTGGTTTCCCCTAGACCAGGGACATAACACAACAGGGGAGACTTGAGGCGCACAGAACTGGTGGGACGCTTGGAAGGCACTGTTGAATACCGATGATTTATCTCCTCTGTCTTATTCCTATGACCCCCATTGTTTGTGTGGGCATGTCCCACACACAATTGGGTTGTTTTGCTTCAAGCTGTTCGCTATAGACTTATTGACTGTGCCAGACATGTTAAATCATAGTGAGCATATCACGTCCAACCAGTAAGGGCTTTTGTGCATGGCCTGTATATTCACTTCAAATTATGCTCCTGTTTTATTAATGCCTGCAGCCAAGCAGAAAGTGAGAAGCAATCAAAGTTACTTCTTAACGGCACATACCCCCAATAACAGAATGACTGAATGTGTGGATTACAGCTGTGACCCTCCCTAATAAGACAAATGTCGGATTGTTAGCCATCCAGAGATTCATTGTTGCAGACAATGATGTCATTTGTCTGAGATGAATGAGGGTGAAATGACTGGTTAAAGGATCTTATTGAGGAAAAGTATGGGCTATTCAGGATGGATAGGAAGATGGGTGTCATTATTGTGGCTGTTAACTACGAGTGTTGCCCGAGTCCTCCTATAGCTGGACTGAAAAACATTACACTGATCACTGAAATTAAGCCGACATTTTGACACATTTAATAAATCCATTCATTGTATAATTGTGCTTAATGGGCATCTGAAATTATTCAGTTCAAATGTTGCTAGGCAGACGCCTTTTAATGGTGCTTTTTTAATGATATTTTGTATGCTTCATTCGACACCACATATTGCATTCATGAAATATAGGCAGATAATACTTGAACCACCATGGTAAGTCCTTCCTATGCAATAAAGATTTGATGTTTTATCAGACAAATAGATGTGTGGATTTAATTAACGGATTTAGTGAAGATACTTTCTGCTACTTTCTGTGGATTAAAGTACAATGAAACATCACAGTAAACCTCTTGACATAACTCAATTACTATAGTAATTAAGAAACACTGCAAATATGTGAAAATGATTTAATGAGGAGCGGTGAAAAATTGTTACCGGTGTTTCAGCCTGTTGAGCACATTGAAGAAGGCAACGTCTGAATGTTTTGGACTGAAACACTGACCAAGGCCACGCACTGGACATTTACTGAACAGACTGAAACGTCCGTACATTTTACCTTCTGCTCCTCCTTAAAAACTATTTTACACCTCAAGTTTTCTTTTCCATGCAAACCCATTAGTCATTCAATTTTATGGTGACAGAAACTCCTATAACTGCATTACATCAAGCCAAAATGCCTTCCTCAACTGGAGAAATTAAGGCAGGATGGGTCTCAAAATCCAGAACCAGAAAAAAATGGGATAACATTTACCAACAAGATTTACCGCCAACGACGGTGCTAAACAATTCTTAATATTTCGCACAAAAGTGAGGTAAGTTATTTCTCACTGCAACATTGTGGTGGAACACAAGAGTTACTCATTGAGAACCACTTCTCTACGACAAAGCATAAACAAAATGCACAATGCATAATTATAGTGATTTCAGTGCTGCCAGATGTTCGAACTTGAGTCATTTTAATCACAATAATTATATTTTTTTTTTCTTTTTTTTTTTCTTTTTAAATGTGTGCTGGAACACTGAATACCACGAGGTTCAGTCTAGAACAACACCTCAAAAATTGTAGCTTAAATGAAAGAGGTGAAATTACTGTAATAAGTCCTTTTTGTTGTTGTTGTTGTTGTTGTTGTTGTTGACTCTTAAATGGTTTCCCGTCTGAGTTTTTCTTTACTGACTTCCTTTCCTATTTCTTTATCTATGTGTAACCCAAACCCTAACCCTAGTGCCTCCACCTAAAGAGAAGATGACGCTCACTGTAATTAATATCTTTTTTTACCCTGTGATTCAACTGCAGTTCATTCATTTGTGAATTGTTATGATCCCATGTTTGTTAAGCCATGTTCCACAAATCATTCACTTCCATGTTTGTGCAGAATTGTGTGTAATTTGTATGAAGGTAAACGCGTTTACTCCTTTGTTTTTGCATTCATGTACTGAAATTCAGCTTGGAAAGTTATACGTACAGTTATATAATTTTGGTGCCTATAGCATTTTTGTTAACCAACAGGAGCGGTGTTGCTTATGCTCATGATTGTTTTATGACACACAGTCCACCGAGGTGCTTAACATAATACGCTGACCAGCTTAAGTGTTAGTGCTAAGTCGAATCCTGGCTGGGAATTAAATCCATAACAATCAATTAACAGTGAGACAGTCTAAACACAATGCCACTGAGCGGTGATGTTTGAGGCATTGCTCAAAAAAGCACTCGCAACTGTGGTGAGAAACAGGAAATGGCTCATTTGAATCGTAATATCTTTGACATTTTTAAAGAGTAAAGCAGGACAAGAAAAGTGTAACTGCATATTATTAGCTCTGAACCCATAGTGAAGATGTGTGATTGTCAACCCCCTCATTTCACGTTTTTCTAGCAAAATCATACCTCGGTTTCCATGACGGTGATCCTCATCACCCACACTTCTGGAAAAAAAAAATCTTTTAATAATACTTTTTAGGATCTGATTGGTTTCACTGCTCTGCTGTGTCTCTTACGATGCAGAACTGTGGTGGGGTTCATGGTGTTTGAATCGTGTTTTAAATCGCATATCATGTTTTTAGCCCAACCAAGCTTCATTCCTCAAGCTTTTTTTTTTTTTTTGCACTGTGTTTCAGCACACAATCATAATGTTTCGATCCACTCGCATCTAGTGTAACATGCCATATATAGTGCACTCAATAAGGGAACTGGGGGAAATGGTGCAGGTACAGAACAGCTTCCTCATTAAATGGGGTCATGCCTCGGTTCTGGACAGTACAGATGGCAAAGCCCTATGCAAACATTCACTACCTCTCCCTCTCCCTCTCCCTCTCTCTCTCACACACACACACAAACACACACACACACACACACACACACACACACAGAGAGAAAAAGAGGAAAAAGTGGAAAAAAGAGAGAGTGAAACCGAGAGAAAGAGAGAGAGGGACAGAGACGGAGATGGAGGCAGGGCGACACAGCCACTCTGTGTCAACCATCCTATAAATCTCATTATCCAATCCTGACCCCTGTGTTAACACTACACATCTCTCAAGGAAGTATTTTCAGTCACAACCATGTCTTCAAGCCACTACTGTCTTCACGTGAACCAGGTTTCCATCAGCTAGAGCTCCTTCAGCGCGGTGCTCCTCGCAGCTGGTGGTTAGCTATACCAATTCAATCTAAAACTTGTTTTTCATACATTCTAGTGCTGGAACAAGGAGACTGACAGGCCCTGTGATTGGTTTCCAACAAAGGTGAGGGGGAAACTTCAGAGGAGCTACTTGTCTATAAATATAAATTCCACCCGTCTCGCTTGAAGTTTAAGAGGTATTAACCCAATACCACTCCTTAAAATTCCTATTTTACAGTGGCTTTGTGAATATTTTTATTGACTAGAGAAACAAGTTATGACAATTATGAAACATCAAGGAACTGTGTTTTGCTCGGTTTATAGTGATAAAATGAATGGTAATATAAATCTTTTTTTTTTTTTCGTCTTTTAATGATTTGAAATTTGAGAAAATAGGTGAAACAGTTCTCTAAAATTATTACTTTAACTCTGCAAGCTTTGCATCATCCTGTTTGTGATTTGATTTTCTTCCTGTTTGGCTGCCCCACCACAGGTCACTGGTAAATCCTTTAATCTTGTAAAAGAAAGAGATGAATAACATCCAAAAATAATAAGAATAAATTTATGCTCAACACTGTTAGGCGGAGATGACCAACTATCCCAGAAAGCCTCTCCTCCAAACAGTGTCCCTACTATCTGTGCCTGTACACAACGCTCGTAAATGATGCTATTAAAAATTTAAAAGCCACACAAAGCACTCCGCGGCGTGCCTAATCTCCCTCCTCAATTGATTCAAATTTCCAATCAGAATGAAATGACAGTGGCTAATGACAACCACCAAGCAACGCCAAACAGGAAAAAAGCAGAGCCTCAAGGTCTTTAAACAATTACAACAGATAACTCTTGATGAATCTGTTGCAAGCCCCATAAAACTGATGGAGGAATCTGTGGCAGATCTGCTGAATGCTGAAACAGACTCTTTTATGCAATTAAAACGGAGCTGTATGTGTTATGTCAAAACACTGGTTATGTAAATTGAGTTAATCTCCAAGATGGAGTACACCCATCCAGCCACTCGGGGCCTCATCATGGAGCAAGAGGCACACCACCTGAGCTGTCAAATGGCCTGCTTGACTTGGGCTTAGAAGTGCTATGAGCAGAAGATTAGGTCTTGTTGGCTTATTTTTTTTTTCAACCTTGTCTCCTAAAAATTACATTTCCATACAACTAACCCGCATTCTTTATTACATTAAGGCAGAGATATATACAGAGATATATACATATATACTGACATATCACTAATCTACATGTCTCTTGGATATCATGCCAGGCAGCATTTAAGCCATTTTCGTTACCTTTAGCCTCCAAATCTACTTAAGGTGAAGGAAAGGTTAGGTTTAGGCATATAAAACAAGGTTATATGATGTAACGCATGCAAGATTTACAGAAAACTAACTGCACTTTTCTTTTGTACTGGACTTGAACTCGGGTCGGCTGGGTGAAAGTCGATAATTTACCTTGTTGTGTGGTCTTCACACTAAGAGATTACAAAAACTGTTGCGATACTTTACAAACACACATAATCTGTGACAAAATACGTTCCCTTCAGAACGTAATTGAGGATGCAGATTAGTTGAATGAAACCATATTTTTTAGGAGACAGTACTCGTTTTTTTTTCATGATACAGAATGCTCTTGAAGAATGAACCACGTCCGTAAAGCTGGACTGACGTCATGCAGATGAACTCCCTTAAATAAAGAGATAAAGTCATTAGAAGAGGCACCTTACAAATGCATTGCAGGGAACTGCATTTAATCTATCAAGTACTGGTGTTGTGAATCATGGAAGAATTGGTCTTGGCTGAGAAAATACTGACCTTGTAGTTGGACACCGAGCAACTTTAAGACACACAGCAAAGCGAATACCGAAATTCCAGTATGTGCACCAACTGCACACACGTATGATGTAAACAGCTTTGCCCAAACACGAGTTTTAACCTTGTATTGCAAAGTGACGACCAAACTACTTACACTGTAATATTCCTGTCCTGGTGATTCCAACAATGCAGTAAATAGTGTTTGCTGCGTCTCTTCCTCTATGGCTGCCCAAGATTGGATGATGAAATGGAATGGCATTGTAATTGCATTTCAGTGTTTCGAATGGCATCGACTGAACAGCCTTTACAAGATTTTCAAGTTGCATTGGTTTTTTGAACTCCCCTTGATTGTTCCTAAATCTACTCAAACCAGATTACAGTTGGAATGCCATCTTTCAAATGTACCACATCAATCCACTGAGCATATGTATCAGACCCATCCAATTCTCCTGCTATCTTGCATCCGCTCTCCTTCCAAAATACGTGTTTGTTTTCAACAACTGACATTTTGCACTAAAATAATGAAAGAAAGAGCCATAGCATAAAATACTATTGCACTCAAAGAGACAGTTTGGAAGTATCTAAATATAACAAATCAAGCCCTTTCTCATTATACTTCTTTTCAAATCCATCAAAAGCAAAGCTATGAATTACTGCCAGAGACAAGGTTTTCAAGCCCTAATAGCTGCCATATCCAGGATCAAAACACTTATTTTAGTGAACTTTTCAGAGTTGAGTGGTGCAGAACAGAGGCAGGTGTCAGAATTATACTGCAGAGAACCTTAATCAAAGGTAAAAAGCAGGGATTGTCTGCTGAAGCCTGGAGAGGGGTAACAGAGCCGCGTCTATCATTCAAACATCACACACTCAAACTCAAAATGTATGCCAGCGTGTACAGGCGTGCAGATACAGGCACACAAGCATACACATGTGCACATAACACACATACAAACACAAATATTCATTAATAACAGGAATTCAGTAATGGGTTGGCGCTATGGAGAGCCATATCGTGAAGTCTTGGTGAAATACTGTGAACGGCAAGGCTTGAAAACATGCCAGCAAAAACGCAATATACAGCCCGAGCTTGCAATCCTGGATTCTCTGAACTACCATCATCCAAGATTTTCACAAAGGTCAATATATTGGTACATTTCCTTGCTGGGAGGTCACGTGGAAAAATACCAGCAATTTTCTCTGTAACAAATAAGGTTATTGTTAGCTGCTGGATCAGTCCTCCATTAATGTTGTTTGCCCCTGGTATTGTCGCTATCTGCCAGCAAGTATTAGCATCCAGCTATTATTGCATTTACTCTGCCTCACAACTGGCGCTCCTACTGCTTGCAGTTCCATGCATATGTGTCGCAGATTAAGCGGTTAATCTAATCACAATACAATCAGGTAGGATTTATCTGTTTTGAAGGCTCAAGGTTAGAACTGGCATAGTAAGACTATTCAAGGGTGGTAAGAGGAAAATTACATTTAAAAAGTTCAGCCTCCCCCCCTGAGAATGGTACTTGAACCAAACACACTCAAAGAGATTACTTCAAAGAGGGTATTCCTGCAGGAAAAAGCAGCATTAACATATTTGAAACAATAACCCCTCCACTATTTGAGTAAACCAAAACAATGCAACCCCGCACAAAGGCCCCATTGTCATGGAAATTATTTGGCGGAAAAAAAAAGGTGCTGCCAATACAGAACGCTGGTGTTGGAAAGTCTGTATCTCCTCCAGTATGCAACGCCGGCTACTCTCTAAGTCTTATTATTTTTGTTGCCGTGTAAAGTCAAAGTATGTTAATTTTCCTTCCTGTCCCGTGAAAGACGACGGGTCAAACTGGATTTATTTATTTATTTATTTATTTGTAGGGTGACTGTTTTGATATTAGGAGAATTCCTCCGCCCTACAGCAGCTTTAAACAGTATCTCGAGTCTCCTCACAGTATTTCAGTCACACTTGCACGGCTCGCAGGCCTGTTTCAAAACAAAAACAGGTCTTCTTGAAATAGGTCAGCGAAGCTAGAGGGGCGCCTACGTTAAACGCAAGGATTACCAAGTCGGGTAAAGGGTATTCACTAAATTTCAATCCTGAACTGGGTCATGACAACATACGGTGGGATTAGAAAAATCCATATGACATACAAATGATTATGTGATAACACTTTCATGAGAATTGAAATAATCATTTTGTTTGTTAGGTATTTATATACACAATACACAGTGCATTAAAAAAATGGAAGTGAAAGACAATTGGTTTGGTTTTACCAGCTTTGAGGAGTATAATATGACAATCCACATTTCTCAGCCCTTCAGGCGTCCTTATTATCTTGTGAGCTGAAATCTTCTGTTTACTTGTGTAAAAGATATTGCGAACTGTGAACATACTGTATGTCTTGTGAGGATTCAGACTCTCTCGTTTTCTCACTAGTGAAAAAGCGGCGGAGTTTGTTATTTATTTTTTTTTCCGATACATTCTTAATCATAATTCTCATATAAAATACAAAAAGATCACTTTAAATGAACAGGCCTCCATGTTTTTTCACTCATTAACTACATAATCAGCATTGTTCTGGTTGAAGAAGTAAATACATTAATAATTTTGTGAACGATAGCTCTTTCCACCCACACACAAGCACATAGCCTTGAGGACAAAAAACGGGCATGAATCAAAATCCCTGATGTATAATCCTTCAAATAGAAAATCCACTTCAAAGTCTTATTTCATCCATCCAACACTCATATGCTCAGGCCTGTACCACTACACAGCAAGGCCCCTCAGGTACTAGTTTTAGGGTCAATGTGCTGATAAAACCAGCTAATGATGCCTTCAAAGACCACTAGGTCTATGGAGGCTGACCACAGGAGACTCAACTTTTTATTTCTATATTTATAAATATATATGAGCCCATTTATTTATTAATTTAACCCCCTGCACCTTAGCTTAATTCTTCACCCTTTTCATTTAATATTCACCGCTGATCTCTGCTTGAATTGTGAGCTGATTTTGTTTGGCAGGTCTCAGGGGTTTGTGATCAACCAAGAATTACTGACAGTTATGAGCTTGTTTGTGTACGTGTGAGCATGCTCGCGCACATGTCTATGTGTAAATGGGATACGGGTTCAACAAATGTAAATTTGATGAAGTACTGAAATGGCATACTGCACAAAAGGAATAAAGCCAAGAATCAAATGTAATTCCTCTTTATATCTACAAACATATTTCTGCGCCTTAGGTAAGCGTCTACGTTCTGTGACAAAATGACTGTGAAGTGTCTGTGTTAAACACTCGGTAATATACTGTGTAAACTGTAATTCTGGAGTTACAAACTAAAAATAAAAAGGCATGCCCAGGGAATTCTTATAAAGTCGCCAGCAGTACATGCCAGAATCTCTAAGGAGCAGGGGCCGAGAATGAAAAACTTTTCAAGATATGCTTGGGGGTCAGGGAACATGGTCTTTGGGATTTCTTTGAGCTGCTTTTAGAAACTAATTTCTGGTGACTATTGAAAGAGGGATTATGACTTTCAACCATTACCTTAATAACAGCTTACAGAAAGAAAGAAAGAAAAAAAAATCAAAAGTAAACATCGTAGCCCTAACAGGGAAAACGAAATTACTGTTTGAGAGCGGAGACGATCTCAAATTGAATGGTCTCTGATACAAGCGCTGCCAGTGCTCCGTGTGAAATCCAATCCAATCATTAGTATTCAATGCCTTTGGAGGCAGAACATCCAAATAAATTTCAAATGGACATCACTGTTGTAGTTTTAGTTTTGCCCCTCTTGGCATGTTCATAAAACTTGCATAAACACATGCTGTTTACTGTTTCAGTGTATTTCTCTGCGCTCATAATAACCACAGCTGCCTCTGTTACCGTAACAGACAACAACTGAAGAGTGCATTCCTGTGGCTGACCAATAAGAAACCATCACAACCGAAGTCCACTACTTAGATGAATAAAATATATACTAAGAAAATAAGCCCATTTATTTGGTCAAGCAACAGCCCGATATCCTTTGCTGTAAAGTGCTGATGTCTCAGTATGCCATACTTTCTCAGCTTACAGCAAATGCAGCCGTGCTTACAAAGCCTCTCTTATCCATTAAATGGCTCTTTTCATCCTCTTTCCAGTTTGTTAACATATCTGATTTTTGCTCGTTTTCTTCTAACTGATTAATTTGTTAGCCATCCTTTTCAGCTATTATGCATCACATTTCCTCTCAAAACATTGAGGGCCACTTATTCTGCATTCCTATAGTCACAATCCACTTGTAATTAACGATTTATTCAGCAATCACAAACGACTATTCTGAAATTGAAGATTTCCTGTCATGAAGACCATACAATGTCTTCCTTCAAAGAAAGACACTGCTATTATTGGTGCTGTATAAATGCATTATATAACAAACATGTCAAAAAAAACCCTGTAGCCATTCCACTGTTGGTGATACCCTCCTGCAGCTCTGCACCTGCAGGGCCCCTGGGGCTTAAACGGCCCTGGCCCCAGCACAGGCATGTACATTGCATCTTATATACTGATACCACCGCTATCCACAGTCTTCAGCTTGTGTCTGTTCATTCCAGCATGAGCACTTACCCATGATTACTGAAGAAATGAAGTGACTAACCTTTGGAGAGACCAGGCTTACCACCATGGGATCAGTTATTAATCTCATTTTAATAAAACTTCGAAATTATTGTACTGATGTAATTTATACCAGTGGCAAAACTGTCTAGTTTAATGCATTGTCTACTGACCTCATATATATGCATTTGCAACCAGTGACTGAATTCTATCACCTCAAACAAATTTCAAATGACTGTTTTAAAAGATTGACAACCTTACTGTCACAAAGGCAGGGGAAAAAAAAAGATCTGCAGAGTGTTTTCAATATAGCCTGGGAGCGCTGGGAACTACAAATTCATTCAATTTCAATTCAAAGTTTTTGTGGTGCATTACAGCCACTCCATACCAGTGATTTTTATTTATTTTTTCTTGTCACAGCAGTGATTTCATTTTCAGATCAAAACAGGAGGGCTTATTAGCTTAAATGTGTCGCCTAACACAATTACTGACACTTCCTTTCCCCTTGGGCACGTCTGTTAGCCTATCTGAACCATGCATAAATTCCTCTGATTTTGTTTTGCTGTTCAACAAGAACCAGAGTGCTGTGTTTTAAAACTGTAACAAGATATTGCATTTATGAACGGAAAGACAGGAAAAGGTTACGGCCTGAATTTAGTTGCGCCAGCTTTTCTGGTAAAGAGTGATCACAGTATCTCGTATATAGTGTACTAAAGTTGTCGGGTATAAATGAAAACTCTTTGCAGTGGATATTGGGCAAAACAACTAAAAACCAGCACCTGAGATAAGGAAACGTGGAGAAACTGAGCAGGTTTCTCCTTGCATTTCCACATAGATTAGTTGCCTCTTTGGGGTGAAGATAGATTCATTGAGCTGACAGCAGCATAACTAATGAATATGTGAATGAAAAAACTGGCTTTTAAATTATACCTGATAAGAATTTAGACGACTATAAACCAGCTTCAAACGGCATAATCCAATTCGTATGTATTAATCTCAGAGTGGCAATAACAACCCATATTAATAAAAACTGAACAAGCTCGCATTGGCCAAGTGGCAAATATTTTCACCTCCTTCAAGAGAGGCTACACTCTCCGCTCTAAAAACTTAGCGTTGTGTTAAGCTCTGCTTTGATCTAACGGGGTCTGTGTTGTGTTTCATCCTCAGTCTGGTGAGCACATCGATAGAAAAGACATAACACTCATTAAAGCACCTCTGATACAGCATGATGGTGATCCATGACATGTGGCCATAATAGTGAAGCAGAGTTGGGATTTATGGCACTCAAGAGGATAAGATAAGGATTTTGCTGAGGACCCCCTGGACTCCCCGGACCCCATTTTGAGAACTGCTACTCTAAAAAGGTAAATCTCCATCTCTGCTGTTCTGCATGTAATCCAGTGCCGATTCTTAACGGAGACAGGAAGCACAATATTTGGATTTGACCACTGGCCTCGCAGTTTCTAGATGAATGCAGGGATTCCTTTCCGTACCATCAGCACTGCACACCTCGGTGCACAGTCTTCACATCCCGGTAATGTTCAGGGAGTTGCAGCGCGCACCAAAAACAAGCAAGAAAAATAAGCTGCCAGCACAGTGAACAAACAGCAGCCAGCGAGAAGCAGCACCGCAGAAATTCAACACATTCAGAATTCATTCTTTGTCTAAAAAAAAAAAAAAAAAAAACATTTCATGTGAAACCACAATCTGAGAAGGGATTTCCCCCCCCAGCTTAAGTCTCAGCCTACAGAGACAGACTTGATAAGAGTGTCTTAAGGGAAAACTCAGCCCATATCACCCAGGGTCGGTGTACAGTTTTGCGTGGCCAATGGATGCTGCAGGGGGTCCTTAACTTTTAGAGGAAGTGCCTTTAAATTCTCTCAGAAAGAACAATAGCTGTGCAGAGTTTTGCTATTAAAAAAGAAGAAAAAAAAAAGCAGTTAGTGCAGATTATGAGAACTTGATTTTTAAGCGCCGAGTTTCCAGGTATGTGGATTTCAGGTGTTGCAGTATCTAACAGAAGTGACAGCTCTATTCAACACCGTGCTAATAGTGCTTCGTTTATTCCCTAAGAATATTTGTTTCTACAAACAAAACAATCAGGAAATGACCTACAGCTGCAGAGCACACGATTAGTTGTCACATTGTGTCCTTCGTGTCAGTCAAAATCACACACACACACAAACTCCTTCAGTGTCGTGATTTGATTTCCAACAGTTTAAGATGAGGTATCAAATTGAGCCTTTTCTGCTATTTTTATTCTCTCCGTGCTATTTTTATTCACTCTCCATTCAAAATTTTGGAGGTACTTTCAAATTCCAGCGGATGAAGGTTCATCCTCGTAGGCGGACAGGCTCGGATGCACAGCACCTACAAGAGACAGGCCGGTCTCATTGCTGTCATTGGAATATCTGTGATCACACATTGCAATTTCCTCACCCAGAATGCTCTCTGGCACTAATCTGGAGGGGCTGTAATTTCAACCATGCTGTCTGTTAACAAGCCGCACCCTCTCACGGTGCACTCTGCTGCCCAGCTGCAATAGTTTGTTGCAGCGGTTACAATGGTGTTGAAATGTTATCCACTCCA
This sequence comes from Myripristis jacobus, assembly GCA_900302555.1. Lineage (NCBI taxonomy): Eukaryota > Metazoa > Chordata > Actinopteri > Holocentriformes > Holocentridae > Myripristis > Myripristis jacobus. The sequence goes on along the minus strand of OMLB01037435.1, from coordinate 23,956 downwards.
CAGCAGAGATTTTTTTTTTTCTTACCATGACTTGTCACAGTGCTGATTTCATTTTCAGATCAAAATAAGAAGGCTTATTAGCTTAAATGTGCCGCCTAACAATATTATTGACACTTCATTTCCCCTTAGGCACGTTTGTTAGCCTATCTGAACCATGCATAAATCCCTCTGATTTTGCTTTTCTATTTCACAAGAACCACAGTGCTGTGTTTAAAAAAAAAATGCGACAAGCTATTGCATTTATGAACAGACAGAAAAAAGGTTTCTGTCTGAATTTAGTTGTGCCAGTTTTTCTGGTAAGGAGCGAACACATAGACACAGTATCTTGTGTGCATTTACATGTGACAAACTAACAAGTAGTGCTGGCCATGAATAAAGAAGATTCAGACTTTACTGTTCCCGAAGAAACTTTATAAGAACACAAAACCAATAGAAAGCTGTCTAATAGTATAATGCTTGCATTGTACTATTATCCAGCATTATACTATTGTAATGCTTGCATTCAAGGCTATTATCTATTTATCATCAACTAAGCTCACAATAAGTATGCTGATATACTGACTGTATATCTACTATAAGGTTTAATATTGACTGTGGGTGAGAAGTTGCTTTTGCTATATATTGCAACAACTTTATAAATGACATACTGCTAACTTTCCTAACAATTAAATATCTGCCTATATACCTATCCACCTCTATAGTACCCAGTTTACTTAGTTTTACTGAAATCCATTAACACCGGGCTGGTTCTATGGTAATGAAGGGCAGCTCATTTACACACACAATATCTTGAAAATGATATTGATCAAGGGAGAATAAAAGAGTGCAAGCAGGATGAGGTACATATCTTGCACCAGTTATCATTCTGAGTCTTGCAAGTTTCCTGAAGCACACAACCCTGCAACAGTTATGGTGTATAAAGAGTATCAACTGATTTGTATAAATCAATACAGCAAAGTATTATTTTTCACAATATTTTATTGATTTACCTGCCCCTTGAAATGACATGTACCATAACTGCACTTCAGTTTTACCACAAGTTCTCCAACATAGGCTGTTTGCTCCAGCCTTCTAACACCGGGGTGTCAGACTCATATTAGGTAGTCGGCTGCCTTCGTTCAAATGAGGCCTCACGAGGGCCGCATTATTTTTTGCAAACGTCAATATGACTCGAGTCAACACAGGGATATTTTAGGCTACTTTCTGGTTTATTATTTTCAATTTGTAGCCTACCACACGATGTGAAGAAGTACAAGTTGGCTCATGAGTTAGAAGTACATAAAGGGGAATAGAGAAATGCAATAAATATATAACATTAAGGTTTGCCATTTAGCTGCCAGAGGAAAAATAACTGCTCTCTCCATCTTTCTTGAAAAAATCTGCAATCCATGTCAACCGTTTTTTTGTTGTTTTGACTGCATGCTTGCTAAACATAACATAACGCAGCAATGGTCAGTGCAGTAACTAGCCTGCTGGTTTTTCCTATACCATACTTATGATACTTCCTACGACTACAGCCGATTCTACTCATCATTAATGTATCATCTTATCATCTTCAAAACATCTTGGGGGCTGTATTTGGCTCGCAGGCCGTATCTCTGACACCTCTGTTTATTACGACCCATGGGAGCATCTCTAATACGACCCGAAGGACTGCTTCCTGAGCGACTAAAAATACGTGGTTAAGGTCAGGAAAAGGTCAAAGTCAGGGTTACGATACATTAGCTGATATTAGCAATCTAATCTGAGCTTCCTAAAACTGAACGCTGCTCTAGCTTGGATTTGAACCCATGTCGCCTGAGTGAAAATCATGCTGACTGACAGATCCAACACCCCACCGTCCTCCTTATGCAGACTTTGCGGCTCCCTTAATGCTACACCACAGTGTCGTTCTTTAAAGGACCACTAGAGGTCGCTTACCGTTAAAACGTACGTATAGGTCGTAATAAGCTGCCATATAAACACTGTGTGGGGTTGTTTTTTGCCTCTTATTTTCTTATGATGTCATGCTATCTACATTGCAGTGTACTGTATAAAATAAGTGCGTTGTGCTTATCCTGATTTAATAAATTGGGATGTGAATCATGATTTTAATCGGATTGTATATTTTATTTTTCTACCCAGGTATTATGCAGTAGGTTGTATTTTATGTCGGTTTTCAGTCAGTTCTGCCTTGCATTGTGATACACATTGTATCGTCGCCCACGTATCGTGACATGCAATATATTGTGTGACCCGTGCCAATATCCTGCCCTCATAAAGATGTATTTCTATTTCCCTTTTTTATTGACTGTTTTTATTGTTTTAAATTGTGTCTTGTTGCTTTTAATGTCTCTGTAAAGCACTTTGAATTACCTTGTGTTGAATTGTGCTATCCAAATAAACTTGCCTTGCCTTGCCGAAAGATGACCTGAAATTATTATTATTATTACTTTTTCAGTTTGTTTTCATGGCAAATCTGAAGTCAACTGGTTTCAGCTGCGAGACTTCACTCACTGTCATTTCCAGCTCATATGTTTGCCTACATGAGACTTTTGTTGACTGTAAGTGCTATTTTTAAAATGCCTGCTTGTTGATCATTTGTTTTATGAATCAGCATTCAACACCATGATCCTGTAACTGAGTCATGGACAACTGGAAACGGCTCCGTGGAGCTGAACAAATGCAAAACTATGGAGATGAGGCCTGACTCCCAAAGAAACCTATCTGCTCATTACCCCCTGGAAATCATTGACTCAAATGTAAACTCAGCCGCGCAGCTCCTTGAATGCACTTCACCGCCACCGTAAAATGGGCTGAGATCATTTTCTGCCTGATTATGAAAGTTCAACACTGGATGTTGTTCCTGTGGCAGCTGAAAAACCTCAATATGTCACAAATAATTCTAGTCCAATTTTACAGGTCAAATGTCCATGACAGTCTGGACACGTTCCAACACGTTGTCTGTACTGCTGATAAGTTGTGCTTTTTTTTTTTTTTTTTTTTCTCTCTTCCAGATCAAGGATTTTTATACATAATTATAAGCTTATAAGCTGGTGGAGTGTCTGCTCCCTGTGATGCTGAGGTTTTGTCACTCAAAAGAGTTTCTCACATGACCCCACTGAAACAAAAAATAGACTAAACCGTATTTATTGTAATGGATTTATTTATTTATTTACTCTTGTAATTGTTTTTTTTTTCTTCTTTTTTTTTTCTTTAAGGATGTAACAGGTCACCTTCTTCATGTTTTGTGTTATACCTCAGATTTTAGTTCATAGTTCTATCCACTGAAAATAAAATGCACTTAATTAGCACTTTGAGATTTGTTTTAAATGTTAAGTGCATTACAAATAAAATGTATTATTATTATTATTATTATTATTATTATTATTATTATTATTATAATTCAAGTTTTTTACTCTTAATATAAACCTATACCAAAAAATCACAAAAAGGTTACATGGGACTTTAGCCAGTGTTCTGAAAAGTAGGTTATTAGGCCTAATATTATTCCTAATGTTATTACTAACAGAGACAGAGCGCATTTAAGTCCTGCCCAGCCCACGCCTGCAGTTCAAACCATAGATAAGCATATATACATATATAAAATTACACAGGGTGGGCATCATGGTATTGTCTGTGTTTTTATAGCCTGTACTGGCATAAAAATATAGCAAATATTTAAAAAAAATATTAAACATATTGAGCATTTTTATCCTTCTGTCTATCCGTGCCCTGCTGAAGGTATAGGAAGATCTGGCAACAGTGAACTTCTCCCTTAAATACACCATACATCGTGTAAATAAGACAGATTCAGAGTTGCTGTAAGGTTCTTTTTTATTTTTTTTTTGACGTTGACAGGATAATGACTGCTATAGACACGAAAACAGATACTGTAGTTCCATAGCTAAGATAAATGCGTATTCACACTTGATGTAATATTTGTTGTTCTGTTTGAGAAATCGATTTGAAAAAACAACTCGGCCCCAAAGGAAAACCTCGTTCTATTTATCTTCACAGTACAGTTGTGTAACAATATGAGCTGAGTGGGCAGGTGAGCTTTTGACAATAACTTTGATAATGAAATCCGACAATCTGTGACAATGGCTAATGAGGAGGAGTCAAACACTGAGCGCCTCGCAAACATGGCCGCCGCAGGATCGGCACCTTGATGGAGGTTGTGACACTTTACGGTTTGTAGTGTTAAAAAGCTCCACGAGTTTAAAATTTAGGCTTCTCGGTACAATTAACTCCATAATTTGTGTCTAGTGTTCTCAAGTGGTCTGTTTGAAATGGTAAGTATCCTCAATATGAAAGATGTTAAAATTCACCTCCTGCTCCGTGCTGCAGGAGAGGGGCCCACTCTGGGTTAGGCTCGTGTGTTTGTGTTATGGTGCTGTGCATTAGTTTGTTTGGTTTATTTCACTTTTACACAAAAGACAAGCTGATTGGATCAGTGTTTTGGGGATTAGCTGAGCCCAGAATGAAGTTTTAAGTTTAAAGGGTCGTGTCTCACTTGCAATTTTAAGGAAGCCTTTCTCCACACATGGACACAGTGACTTGATGATGACTGACTGCTGCGTATAGGTGCAGAATGATAGGTATAGTCTACTGTCTGCTGCAATCAAAAGTCGAGCAGCAGCCCCTTTGCATCATATGTAAAATCCTGTTGTCCAAGTGTCACATGTGCAAGTATGTACTGTGTTACTTTGTAAGCTGTCAGTGTGTCTCTGCACCAGTGCACATCACTGCACAAGACCAACACATGTCATTTGCTTGTCAGTGTCAACACACAGAGTTGGGGTGAAAAACTCCAAAATCAACGAATAACAACCACAGCAGCAGCAGCAGCAGCAGCAGCAGCAAGGGGATGCTCCATCAAATCTCTTACAGCTGAAGTTTTTTTTTTATTTTTCAGTCTTACTGTGTTTGCAGTTGATGATGATTTCCCATGATATATTCTCATTATTTCCCAAGGCGCACAGCATGTTGCTGTAGTAGAGTGACAGAGTTTAAAGAATGTTAATATGTCTGACAGTGGAAAAGCATCTGAAGGGATGACTATGGCCCCTGAGAAGAGCTGACATGACTGAAACAGATTAACTGATCACAGGTACAGGAAACATCACTCATTTCAGGGGTGGTTGTGCTTATTTGGATCATCTAAGAGCATCACATCCATGTGCTGCTAGGAGTGAGAGGCTGCCAGTCCAATAGTGGCCTTTTTTTTGTTTGTCTTTCAAACAGCCAAACAACAATAACCCGAATCTTAACACTGCCCTTGTATATTGTCCCTGAATCCCTCCTTACTTTCAAAAGCAAAAGTGAGAAAGTGATTGTTGCCCATACATTTTAGAGTTTCTGTTAGTTAACATTATTTCCCACTGCTGGCACTTTAGAAATGAATATAGACAGAACATTACATTTAACCATTCAACTACACCAAATGATCACCAGGAAAATCTCATAGTTTTTGATGTTTTAATACAAATTAATGCTCAGTTTGTTACTTGCCAGTCAACCTTGACCCATTTTCATATGTTTTACATTTGCTTATATTAGGACTACCCTCTGAAAGTCACTGAGTCTAACCATCAGTCACAGATCTCTGCAATTAAGTCAGGAGGTGGAGTCAAAGCGTTTGTGTGTATGTGTGTGTGTGTGTTTCTTTAGATAGTTACTGGGCAGTGCAATTTGACAATACAACAAGACACATTCTGTTAAAAATGTTCTGGGAATATATTGCAAGAGCTGATTTGTTGTATTCAAAAGCCAATTCTGAATCGACTCTGGAAACTGTGAGTTGGGTACCGCCCTAGCTTCTGTGCATTTTGTATATAAAACAGCCAGTGTCAGTGGGTCTTTCCCAGGAAAAAAATCTTCTGGTACACAGGAAGACATCAACATCACATCACAGTACTATACCCACACTGATTCCAAACTGATCTCTCAGAAGTGCACTTCAAAAAAACACCACAACAAAGACTGTTTATCACCCAAACTTGTCGCCAAAAGCCACAATTTTGCAGATGACTGTAAGTGTTGCCACAAGGCATTAATTCCCTGAATTCAAAAAACTCTATGAGCTTAAGATAGACCGTTTTATCATGCTGTGCATTTCACAGTCATAAGAAAAAAGGATCCTTTGCTGTTTACCTAGAATAAAAAATGTCTATGTGGCCTAAATGCATCGCTTATATGTAATGTATGTGTTTTTAATATAGTATGTCCTATTGCGAACAATTAGTTGTAAGAAGAAACCGGTGTCCTCTGTGCCGTTGGACTGTTTAAAAAAACAATGGATAAAGGTGGAAAATGAGGTTGAACACATGTATTTCCCAAGAGAGTACTCTCCAATGCTCCATCTTTTGTTTCCACAGCTCCAATTAACAGCTTTGGTACCAATTAGTAAAATCAAGCCTCCTCTGACAGAAAACCCATGGGAGTATATGTGTCAAGAACCAGTGCTTGAGCTGGAAAAAAAAATTAACAAAATAAGAGTAAATCGCAGGCGGGTATAATTGGGTCAATGAGGTTAAACATCTATGTACTATACGTTCTCGTTTGACAGGAACCTCTAAAGAGTTATTTTTCACATGGTAAAATGGACTAATTTCCAGACATATGTTTAGTTCATGATTTTAATGACATTTTGATGCTCCTTCTAATTCCCTGATTTTCTATGCATGTTGAGTGGATTAAGACACAGTCTATGTTACTTACAGTTAAGTTAAAAAAACACAATTCTCTCTCCCGCCTACTCTCTATCACTATCTTCCTGTCCTCCACGCTCTCTCTCTCTCTCCCAGATTCATCTCCTCTTGAGCATCCTCTTAGGATAATGAGGTGGATAGCTCTAGAAATGGCAGGAGTATCAATCTGAACTCCGCAGACAACCTACAGGCCTTGCCCAAAGCCAACATGTTTATTAGAATGCCAGGGATAACAAATGACTTAACATGCTTCCCTCTTTAATAACCCTGTACACCTACAAGATAACAATAACAGAGATGCCACACTGAGTGCTCCTTAATTCAATTAAAAAACCATGCAGGATGAGCATGCTGTGCAAAGAATAAATAAATAAATAAATAAATACGTAAAAAAATAAGTCCTTGAGGCAGTGGTAAACTTCATAGCTCTACATTTCTGAGAGAGGCACCAGATGGACACCTCATGTGGATCTTGTGCTTGAAGGGAAAGCCATCTCCAGACCAGTTTAGGGCTTCTCTGGACATCGCATTGTTATGGTAATTTCACAGAATATCACCATGCAAACAGTGTGTACTATATTCACACACACACACGCTAGCAAGGCGTTTTGTCAAGGACCCCAATTGTATAGTACTTGTCCCTTTCTCAGATTTAATTTACTTACTTAATTTTACTCAGCAAATGCAAAACCCTCAAGCAATGCACTTGGTAGAGGTCCAATCTTTTTAACACTGTTTGAACCCTTTCAGTCAACAGAGAGTCCATTCTTTCTTCGGTAGTTTGCTGCAAGGGACTTGTGGGTAAGGTCAAAAACCAGTTGATTACTGAGGATATTCTCGGATTGCTATCCTTCTTTCCAGACACAATGAATATTTTTCTACAATATTTTTGCTGTGTTACAGGACAAAGCTATGAGGAAAATAATAAAACCTATTTGATCAGTTTACCAGCTTTCCTTATGCAATAGATGATGTTTACAAAGCCACATAAACATGAAATTAAAGCATTCACATATTTGAAACTGAACTTGACAATACAATGGCTTTGGAATCCAAGTGCAATTCTTAAACTCTGAATGTTCTGAATGGTCTGATTTGATTTATTATGCTGTGCAAAATTACCCTCGCCTTATGGTTTTTGAGTAATGCAAGTTTGAGCTGCTGTTATTTAGACTTTTGGACAATTTGATGTGAGCACTAAGGATTCGGAGTGTGTCTTCACTTCTGCACAAGTTTATTCAGTGCCCTGGCTTCTTTGTTATTCCCATCAGGATAGTGAGAAATGGGCCATGGACTTTTCTCCTTTCATTGTCTTTAAATACAACTAATCCAGTTTTCCTGAGGGTAATGGCACACAAAGATAGAATTGGGAACATGCCCTGAACCCTAAACCAGAAATGGTTTAGGCTTTTCTGCATATGCCTTGAGAAAAATCACTATTGTAGTGTGATCACCACTAACTTAAAATTTCAGTCGTTTAAATGGGGCACCACCTTCAACAGAAGGAAACTAAGATCAACCAAATTAATCATAGATCTGAAACTTTCTCTGATCCAAAGAAATACACAAAACTAGATGAGAATATTTACTGAACTAAAACATGGGATAAATGTGTATATATACATATAGACAATTAGAATAAGTATTGAAATAAATGATGCATGAATGAAAAAATGAATGGGAAAATAAATGAAGAAATGAACGAGTGAATACACATTATGCTAACAAGTTGAATGAAATTAATCTAAATGCAATGAGGGGCAACAAAAGCCAATTGTAAAAAGGGAACAATTTAAGAAAGCTCTTTGCATCAACTCTTATGCAGAACGCATAATAGATGGTTTTTTTCGTACTGTTTCTGCAGTGATGGATGGCTGATGATGGAGCAGGCTTTCCAAAGAGTCTCAGGTGTAATGCTGTATGGGTTCAGCCTAGCTGAGGCCACATAGAGGCAACACTCAGCTGGCGTATGTGTGTGCAGGTCCTGGTGTGTTCAGCTGCAGGCTGCAGAGTTCCACTCTGATGACAAAAAGTTTTGACTAAGTCTTGAAGACCTCCAATTCACTATAAAAAACAAACCAAGGTTAGAGCGCATCAAGTGCAAAATAATTGCCAATACACAAAAATAGCAACAGATCAAGATCTTCTTTGCAATGCATCTTCTGAGTTGTATTTTTCTTACTTGATGAGCTTTTAGCTCTTCAGCAAAAGTTGAAAATATAATGCTCAAATGCAGTAAATGGGCCAAAGGATGCTTGGCAAGGAGCCAAGACAAATTTAGTGGTGGAAAAGCAAAAGTCTTAACACAAGGAAAGAGAGCAAAACCCTTGGGCAATGAAAAGAGAACAAAAGCCAGGGCAGGAGCAAGAAAGCCCTGGACAAGGTGCACAAAAACCTTAAAAAGGCCACAAAAACAAAGAACAAAGAGCTGTAAAATCTTTTCATAGTTTTGTAGGTGTGTGTTGGACGAAAGAGGATACTTGGTGCTACTTGGTGATAATTTCTTTGTTTGATGTCCTATCTAGGGAGAAGTGGAATACATTTAAACTCTACATGATTCTAGTATTCAAATCATTACTAGATAATGCACTTGATGATTAATGTAAAGACTGTACGGGGAGCTGTCTGCTGTTCAACATTCTATTTAAGCAGTTCCATAGTGATCAACCAATGACTTGATAACATTGCATGGAGCTTACCCAGCCATTAGTGCTGTCCTCTTTTATCAGTAATGGCAGATTCCAAGCCATGCAAAGAGACAAAGACTCCAACCTGCAACACTAGGGTTGTTAAGCCAGTGGGATCATCTCAGCATGAGAAACGGACCTCTGCACAGGACATGCCAACAGCCTGTTGGTGGGGAGTGTGTCTACCAGCTGGGGCTTCCAGAGAGCATGAGGCAAGAGGCGTTCCAGCAGATGCACAACCATTACAGTCATCAAGGTATTGAGCACTCTACTGAGCTGATCTGGCAGAGATGTAACTGGCCAGGCATGGGAAAAATGATCAAAGGCTGGTGCTAAATATGTTCATTGTTCCATGCTCAAACCTGTATCTGCTTCTGGTGGTCATCCTATTCCTGTAGCTTGGCCTCACGCAACTACAGCAAGCCCTGACACTGGGGAGCATGGCCTGTGAGTGGTGGTCGTACATGTGACTGGACCAAAGGACCCTTGGCCCATCAGAGTACCTGAGGTAGACCCTGTACTTCACTTTGCATACCTACAGAAGCTTGGCCTGAGGCCTCTACTGGCACCAGTTCCTGTTCAGCCCGCTGTCCTGAGGTGGTAAGAAGGTCTACCTGTAAGACAACCAGTAAACACTCCAATCCTCACCAGCTACCAATGACAGAGAAGAGTAGAGCAAATGGGGCTAGAAAGTCCCAGATACTTGGTGCTATAGTAGTCCCACCCCAGCTCTCCTCAGACCCTGGTTTTAGTTCATCATCCAGTCACCAATTTAAGAAACCTGGGGCACAATGTAGTCAGTAATGAAATGTCCCTCCTGGGCTACCATAGGGCTTGAAAGGGCTTAGTTTTCCTACTTCTGCACTTCCAATTCATTTGGCTTAATATAGAAAAGTGACAGACAAAGAGCCCTCGGTATGCTGCTTTTTCTCCCTGGTCCCTGGTCCGAAAGGTTGGGCTGTGCAAAGCTCCGGTGGGTGTTGATTGTAGCTTAAGTTGTGGCATAGCTGTCGTTTGTTGTACCCTCTGTTCTGAAATACCCTAGGTCCCGACCCACAGAGATCCCCATTTCCACGTATTGAGCCTTCCATATGGGTATTGCACAATAATCAGGCAAGAGAGGTAAATGCCCAGTTTGGTTATATTAAATTATATTATCTAGTTGTATGGCAGAATGTTAATTCAGTTTTTTAATTTCTTTGGAGACGCTGGCTGCCACGGTTGTTTTGTTTTGTTGTTGATACAGTTGCTTTATTTTTGCTTTATTTCTGATCGTTCTGATTCTCATCGCTTTCCCCTGAGAAGTTTATTAGATTATTGTAGTGGCCAAACAGCACTGATGTTAACTCTTGTTTTTGCACCGGGTGCTGTGGTGAGCGTTTCTCACCTGTGCTTAATACCATCATAATTGTGTGTTTGGTGGTAATTTTTTGCACTTCCATAACAGATTGCATGTTTTTCCCAATTTATTTGCTGTGCTGTGTGTGTGTGAATGGTAGTGTGAAGTGTCGTGAGCGCTCTGCCCAAGCATATTTTTTCTCCTACCACAGAAATCATCTTTTAGCACTCCACTTTCTTATTGTATACATTTTGTATTGCAGAGTATTTTTATATTCCTTACAGTTGCACACCAACTGGATTAAATACATTTTCTGCTTTTAATATATTTAACTGATAGTTGTTGCTTACTGGTCTAATGGTCTAAATCTTAGGAATTCCTTGTTTCTGTCCATCATTTATTGTCCATTGTATCATTAGAGATTGGTGGACTTTTAGCTGGTTTGAGTATCAAACTCAAACTTAACTCAACTTAAAATTTTAAAAACAAATCCTGACTTTGGCAGAGCCAGGTCATACTTGATTTGTCTGTTCATCCGTCACACACGATATATCTCAAGACGCCGCTGATCACATTGGGACAAAACGTGCTGGGGGATTGAGACATCTCATCACTGCATTCTGGCTTTGTCAAAATTGTACTGATTTGAGCAAAGCCTAATATTTCACATGTCATTGACTGGATTTAGACAAAACTGGCATATCTCACCTCTATGTACACATTCTGACATTTTCAAAATTACAGTCAAAAGAGTGTTTGCCACTAATCAGCCCAGAGGGCACTGTGTCATTCATACTGTCACCCATACTCGTGCATAGTTTCTGGAATGATTACAAAAAGGCCATCATCCTTTCGAACACCATCCCAAAAATGCCTTTTAGGAGAAAAAAATGCATCAATAAATTAAACACTGACAGCAATGTTGACAAAATATTTAGGTGTATAGAAGCACAGAAACACACCAAAACACAACAGCTGGTTGCAACAGCTCATTTTAAGATGCATGGACTACTGCCACTTGGATTGTGTTTCAATTGCAAATAGGCTACATATTACTAAATGAATTGGCAGAGGCACAGAGGGTAAATCAAGTCTGAAACCATTCTGAGGCAAAGGTCACTAATAATTAGGACACTAATTAATATCTGACCTTGCTATTGGACTGCCTGGCTGTCTGCCTGTACCATGTTTATCATTTAACATTCAAAGCATTCTCACTCTCTCCCTCTCTCTCTCACACACTCACACTCACACACTCACACACACACACATACTTGCACAGAGGGTGAGAGTGGACAGAGGGTGGGAGTTACACAATAGCTATTCATAAGACTGGCAGTTTTCCATGCATTTTTCTTATTCATAGACCAAACAATGACGTAATACAACATCTGAATTCCCCTCCACGCACACACGCACGCACGCACGCACACACAAACACAAACACGCACACGTACACGTACACGCACACGCACACGCACGCACACGCACACACAAACACACACACACACACACACACACTTGTCTGTCTCCCTTACACTTTCAGTGCAGTATTCAGAGAAGCACGTCCCCAACGCAGAATGCGGTCCTCTTACTAATGTTCTTCCCTGTCAGAGACAAAGGGGGTTTAAGACTGGAGGATTTGGCAGGCTCTACCACTTTCAGGCAATATTTCAACCCATCCATCTAGCTAGGATAATAGAGTGTCCTTGCCTTTCAACGCCTGGAGGAGTGACCAGTTATCACAAGCCACCAGCTCTGTTGTTAATAAAACAGGCGATGGGAGAATCAAGTGGAGGAGGAGGATAAAAAGAAAGAAGGATGGAGGGAAGAGAAGAGGGATAGGTGCAGGTTACACTGACAGCTTGCTGAGGTGAAGCTGATCATGATCAGCAGTCAGTTACCAAGCTGGCAAGAGTTCTCTTTTAACATCTCAGCTTTGGTTTCTGTGAAGTTAAATTTAGCCCCATCACATCTCTCTTCAGACTGTGGAGAGGGGGAGATGAGAAGAATTGAAGTGGAGAGGTGGGACATGCAGCGTTAGGCTGATCTAGCTAATGGCCGAGCTGACCTTCAGGCAAAGTCGAACACTGAGAAGAATAAGTAGTGTGTCATGCAGAGCCATTCTAGCTTAATCCAGGTCATCACCATTATCCCTGACTTTTTCACACCTGCTCCAGGATTTTAGCCGGGTAGCTACTTTTCCGCTTTGTGTGCCAAAATATAGCTGAGATATGATTCAAATGACGTCGACATAAAATAATATCAGCACTGTTTGAACACTACAGTAATGCTGTACTACTAGCAAGTTAATGTTTTTTCATTTAATTCATTACAAATTCATTACAAAATTGGCAACTGTGAAAACAACAGGGGAAACAGGGGAAACTTGTCACCTGCTTTTCCAGCATATGTTCAGGAATGCACACGCACAGCACAAGATGGCATCAAAAGCGGCACATTTGCCTTTTTTTGCAGTATAAGCACATGAGAGCACGCATATCTGTCACAATGAAGAGATGTATGAACAGTCTTCATGTTTTTATTGACTGTTGTATGTGTGTTGGATGACTGGTCCAGGTCTCGTTTGAGATCTTAGAAACGGCTTCATGTGAGAAGCGAGTTACAAGCAGTGAAAAGGAAAAGTTTGTGTGGTTTGCGTGTGATTCGCTATGCTGGAAATGTGCTTGCATGATTGGGCTGAGTGAAACTACAGTGACTTTTATAACTGCACCTGTTAACACCAAAGTGCTGTGATAGCACCGTGTTGTAGCTGCGCTGTAAGAGAATCGCTGAACAAAATATTTAATTCATGCGTTGACTTAGCCACTACAGAGGAAAATCACAGAGCTGCTTCCTGGGATGTGAACGTGTGAAAGTGCATCCGCCTCCGGTTGGTTGATGTGTGCTTAATTTCCACCATGCTGCCTGGTGTCTGTATTCATTTTATGCAGGGTTGTTGGGGCTCTGTGTGCCCTAAAGAGCACAGTCGGTGACTCAGTTTGTTCACCATTTAGGTCATGTGATCTGAGGCTTGCAGTTAGGTTTCACTTTCTTTTTCAGAGACTGTTAGGCTACACTTTTTTGAAAATAGTGTACTCCGAGCATGGAAGCAGTGCAATATGTCTGATCCAGGAAAACGCTACTATTGTAATCAATTGAAGTTGCTCCACTGACCAAACACTCACTGCTGATCTCCATTTTTATGCAGCTGCTATATTTTTTTCCCTCTCACCTGATGAAACAGGCACAAAAATACTTAGGACTGTGTAATAAGTGAGTGCCGTCTGATCAAAAATGATTAAAATTGATTCTTCATTGTACAAAAGGCAATGCAAGGCAGCAAAATATCAAACTGAAGTAATGAGACATATCATTTATTTGTTTGTTTGTTTGTTTGTTTGGTTGGTTGGTTATTTATTTTTGAAAATGTGATTGGTAGTAAAAATTAAAACAAAGGCACAGAGAGCTACTGGTGATGCAAGTTTTGCTTGTCACCAAAGGAATTAAAATTGTGTGAATTGCTGGGGAATATTAAGCTGAGAAATATGTGTCCAAAAATAAAATAAAACAAACAAAGAAAAAACAAATCAAATTCAGTTAAGTGGCCATGCAAGCTGTGATATCTGGCAATGGCGAGAGCGAATTCATTCTAAAACCATGAAAACACTGTGGTCTAACACAGAAAGTATACAGAGTGGTAAAAATCTCCATTTTCGGAAAATTTCCGGTACAACAGGTAACCGTTTAAATTTTTACCCATCATTGCTCCATTATACCTGTGATTCTGTCACACAGTACAGTCCATTGTCTGCATTGATCTGATCTATACAAAAGTAAATAGCTACCTTTCAAACATCCTGTATTGCTTGCTGTATTACATCCAGATTTTGAAGAAAAAAAAAAATGTACACCAGATCTTGGTAGCTCACCTGATCACGTACCATGACTCAGCCTATCCGAGCAAGTCATTATCGCAGTGGCCTGGGTTCGAATTCAGTCCATGCTCTTTGCTGCATGTCATCCTCTCTCTCTCCCCTGCCCTTCCTGTCTCTCTACTGTCACTATATCAAAATAAAAGCAGAAAAAAAATCTCGGCATGGTAGCTTGTGTAGTGTAAAAGTCCTGTCTTATATTCTACGTGGAACAGAAGTGATCACAAAGTGGCAAGGCTGACTGAAACAAAATATTGTGCATAAAGATCATTTCATTTAGAACAGGTTTCATACGAGCTAACACTGCCCAGGGACGCCCCTCTCAGATCTAATCTTATTTTTGCACTCTGCAGTCCATTCAGCATTTCTCTCCCCTGCTCCTGAGCCTGATTGAGACACAGTATCAGGCATAAACGCACAATGATCAGTGCAGAACAAGGGAACCTCTCTTAGGATTACTGTTGAATCTCACCCTAAAGTCTTGCTGTCAACACGGCCTGTAAAACTTGCAGCGGTTCCCAAATCTGAACCGAAAGCTTTGTTACAAAAAATAACACGTTTCTGTACAAAGGCTACACTAAGTTGCAATGATCGAGAATGGCAAATCCCTCAGAATAACTTGACTAAAAAAATTTTGAGAGGCTCAGCTAGAACCCCCACTCATTCACAATGTTAAAAGAGGCTTGTGGCATACTGTACTGCAAGGCACTGTAAGCAAAAGTGCACAAAAAGGCTCTTATTGAGGCAGAATGATTCTGCTTAGAACATGTTTTTGCAAAGGGAACTAAGACAGGCTTAACAAGTGCACTAGCTCTTTCAGGTGCTTGCGGGAGGGTGCATTATTGGAGTGAGTGAGACTAACTGTAGACTGACTTTGAAAACTTCACCTGCCAATACAGAAGTGCTGTGGTAGCACAGTGTGGTTGTAAGCAAAAGAACAGATAAACAAAATATTTAATTCATGCATGGACCACCCTGCTATAGCTAGAGAGTCACCTGGCTACATTCTGGTATGTGATTGTCAGCAGGCAGCTGAAAAGCTCCTGTCCATCCTTGTCACTTTAACTTTGCTGTCTGTTTTACAAGCACACAGAGGGACAGGGTGGATTGACAACAACAGTCATGCATATTTAAAAAAAAAAAAAAAAAAAAGAAGAGTAACATCTGCATTACACTTGTGTACTGCAGGCTGCACAAACAACAAGCTCCATCTAAGTACATCAGTAGAGATAAAATAAAATAAAATAACTTTGGTGGAGGTTAGGCAAGAGAAAAAAGTCAAGGTCAAGGTTTGGTTTTATAAGGTTTGATCACAGTGAAGGCCTTTTTGCGCCAAGTCAGACACGAGTTTTTGGTGTGAAATCCAAAAGAAAAACATTCAAAATTCACCACACGACCAGAAGTTTGATGCAATTCATTCAACTTCTCCTTGCAATATTTGCTGTTTAATATCCTGGGTATCCAAACGTTCCAGCTTCCCCACTTTCATTAATGCAAAAAGTAAACAATCAGCGACCAGAAAACAAACACTGTAAGATCCCCCTTAGTCCGGCCGATGCAATTTCATGCCAAAATGGAGCAGTGAGATGAATCATTCGCTTAAGTTCCAATCAGCAAAATCCAGTGTACGGTGCATGAGGTAAAGACAAACAGCTGATGTAGCGCCCACACTGGCTGATGAGTGTAATTTTTAAAATGTCAGAGCAGAATAATTAATAAAATGCATTACTCCCTTGAATCTAATAAATAGGGGCACCCCTGTGGTAGAGTACGTACCACATATCAAGGCTGTGTCGTTACCGCAGCGGCCCAGGTTCGATTCTGAGCCGAGCCCTTTGATGTAAAAAATAAATAAATAAATATATCAATAAAAAATATTGTGCGTGACGTAGGAACGGGACAGCTGCACCAAAACTCTTCCTTGATTTCATCGCCGGGGACTATAAGGCGCTTTCCAATCTACAGCTTATCAGTGGAACGTCTCAGAGGCGTCACAACTCAGCTGCTCTGCCCTCTCTTCAAACTCCCTTGTCTCTCCATCACCACATCTTCATCAGATCTTACGCGCACTTCAGCATCCCTCAAATCTCCGCTGGCAATATCTATTACATCTTGGACAGTGCCTCATTGTCTTCCTACACTGAAGAAAAACAAAAGTATGAATTAATAATTAGCTGCACGCTGAGAACCCCCCCCTTTAGTGTGTATGTGAAATAGACACAATGCAAATAATGAGAGATGATTTATGCACGCTGAGAAATAATCAGTGAAAATCTATTGTATGTCACTGCCAGAAATAATTAATGTAGAGAAACAGTGAAGTTGAGCTATGCAAAATTGACAAGGATCAATTGAAGTCGACACGGGTGTCACTGTTGGCCAGACTCACTCATGTATTATGTGCTTATTCCACGGTTTTTGTCAGTGGAGTCTAGAGTCCTCACTTCAGTCGGCCCTCAATTTTGCAGAGTGCACCGTTCGTCTACATGGCTGTTAGCATGCTAGTGAGTTCTACACCACACGACACTGAGCCAGGGTGAAAAATATTTAACAGAGAAGCGGCTAAACGTTTTGGTTATTGTTAGGCCAAGGGTTTCGTCATGGTTGAATTAGGCCAACCGGTGGCACTAGAGGGAAGGTCACGGGGTCACCCAAACTGCCAGCTATTGCGACAACCGCTGTTACAACAGCTTGGCCTGCTGGTGGCGCTAGAGAAAAAACGTCATGGAGTCACCAGAGTTACCAGAATGCTGTAACCAAATTTCATGGCAATGTTAAAGTAGTTTTTCTGACATTAGTGTACAAGATTAAAAAAAATGGCCTGCTGGTGGCGCTATAGAGGCATTTTGTTGACATAAATGTTGTCACTGAATTTCATGATGATCTACCAAAATGGATTTGGAGATATGTCGCTCTCGACCTAACTGCTGACAGACTGACCATCACTATGATGTACAGGCATAGTGACATGAGGACATATCGACAGCACATATTGTTATTCCTCTAAGCACTGTGCATTGGAAAAAGTGTTACAAACAAACAAACAAGCACAAGCATGGACACACACACACACACACAACACATGCTCACACAGAGCCCAGCTCTTACAAAGGTACTTCTTTTGAGCATTTCATGAACTGATGAGCTGACTGTGTTTTCTGAAAGTTTTAAAGTGAAAAACAAAGTAACTAGGGTTAATCAGCTTTCTTTGACCTCTGATTCCCACAAGCTTTTTTCAGCACGTCAGAGCTAGTTTGACTTGTTTACTTGTGACGGATCTCAAGAAAAGTTTGAAAGTAAAGAGGGAGGATGACCTTCAGCAGGCAAAACTTAAAAAGAAACTATTAGTTCTTCAAAGTTAATGACACAAGACACAGTAAGGTGACATCAATTATTATTATTGCTGCTCCTACATGTGCAGTATAAAAAAAAAATCTGTATAAGATGATTATGAGTGTGATTTATTGGAATGGATCAGTGTGAGCAACAAATAAACATTTCTGTGAGTGCTGCAGGTGTCG
>OMLB01037422.1:4481-22640 GCA_900302555.1 Myripristis jacobus | reverse complement strand
ATCTCCAGCAACTAGATCAAGTGCTAGACCTCCAGCAACTAGACCAAGCGCTAGACCTCCAACAACTAGACCAAGTGCTAGACCTCCAACAACTAGACCAAGAGCTAGACCTCCAACAACTAGACCAAGAGCTAGACCTCCAACAATTAGACCAAGAGCTAGACCTCCAACAACTAGACCAAGAGCTAGACCTCCAACAACTAGACCAAGAGCTAGACCTCCAACATGGCCGCCAGCAGCACAAAACCCAGTTAACTACAGTCTGTCCATGCTGGACTCTTCCTTCCCCTTCACCCCATCCTGTAGTCTTTTTGCTTTTGTTTCTTTAAACGGCCACCTCCAACTCTGCCGTCATTCTTTTAGGACTGCCTGGGTGTTAACCATTCCTGAAGGAAATTACTGGACCATCACTAATCCCCATCCCACCAGACCAAACCCACAATGCTGCTGTCAGCTTAAAACCTCCTAAGTCCAAGTTAAGTCATTTTGCTTTTGCTGAAGAACTATATGGCCCTCTACAGGTTGAAAAATTGTATGATTCCATTCCATCAAAATCAACTAATAGCCTGAGCAGAAATCAAAAAAGAGGTTATTGTTAATGCCTCTTAATGTTACATTTTTAACATAACGTTTTTCCAGCTGACAGCAGAAGTGTGTGTTTGGAGTGAAGCGTACTGTATGTGATTTAATACTTGATCCAAGAGTGGGGCTCATGTATGAACCACTGATCTACACAGGGTAACACAGCATACAGGGCGGATGACCAAAGCTTTATTTATCCATATCAGGAGAGTTACTCCTTGAGAAGAGATTGTCATTCTTGTCTTTTGTTCCCACATCTGCCTTTTGGTATTTCCACGGATGATTTAACAATTCTGTTGTATTTCACAATCTTTTTGAATATTCTGTCACTTGAAGGCATTTAAGACGATATTGCTTCCAGTTGTAGGTGCTCATCAGTGCATTGAGTTGGATTCAAATGAATGACTGTGACAAAGGAGATTGAACTGTGCAGGATTTTTTTTTAAAGATAATTTTGGTGATGTGGAAAGAGTAACAACTTACTTAGAGACCCATAGGACCACTTTGTAGGGTGTAAAATCAAATTCAGCAGGATGGTGAGTTCAGACCCTCTTGGCCTCTGGTGCTTTTGTTTCTTAGTTTTTGTTTCTTGTTTTCTGCTTCGCCCCTTGTTGGGGTAAAGATGAAAAGACTTGGGCAAAGCAACGGAAGTGCTTTGAAGGCCAGGCTATCACTTCATTTCCCATTCCGTTGCATCTGGCTTTTCTAGATGTGAAAAAAAAAGAGAGCGATGGAGGAGGGAGGGAGGAGCGAGAGAAAGAGAGCGCCGGAGGGAGAGATTCTCTTGGTGTTTGACCGCTGCAGAACATCTCCCCATGCCTTGTCAGCCTCTTCCCATAGTGCAAAATGTGTCTTTTTTTCTTGTACGCTGTACTTGAGGATTTCAAGGTTTCAAAGTAGGTTTCAAAAATTCATCAAAGAAAATGCATTCGTACATGTAGATGGCATTCATTCAGAATATATTTGGAGTGGATTTACTTGCAGGTACTTGTGATGTCAAAGGCACATAGGAACAAAATGACTGTCAAAAATAGATTTTAAATGAATGTCAGTGCCATGCACACATACAGTTTTTGTCCATTTTTTGTATGTTTTATGTGTAAACCAAGTCTGATGTATATTTGAAATGTATGTTACTTTGCAGTATGGGCTCCCCCTCCCACATACACATTCATACACATGCCATCACCACAGATCAATACAGAAAACCACCACCCAACGTGATTATTACCCCTCATCCACTATTTTTTGCCCCCAGCACTCCCAGGTTTGTCTTCAGCTCCCACACTCGACATTTCCCAGCTTCTTCACCTGATGCTATGTTCACTTTGATTAAAATAACTTGATGGGGTTTCAAAAAAAAGGGGGGGCTTTTTCCAAGTACATTTCAGAGAAGGAACATAGGATCAAACGTAAAATACCTTCACACACAGATTAAAGAGGAGAGAGAGGTAGAAAGAGAAAAAAAAAACTTAAAGAGTTTTAATACTTTATGAATTCTGATACCTTTTTAAGAGTTTCAGACTTGAAGCTGCTGTGACAGGTTTTGGCTGTTTCACGCCCGTGTAAATATCCTGCTCTTTCCTATTTTGCAGATTTATTACGTGTAAATAGACGCGCATCAAGGAGAGATTAAACATGTTTTTTGCTAAATCTGGCTCGTCTGTGATGTTTTTATTTTCTCCCTCCATCCCCATGTGCCCTTGAAGTTGTGGATTTGGAAGTTTTAACAAGTTTCAGGTTTATCTTCAGTGCACGTCACCGGCAGTAAGAGAAAGCGCACTTGAAAGAGCAAAAGCAATTTCTGCATCTTCTACAAACTCTGAAATTATCAGATGTTTTGCTCCCTGTGCATTCTGGAGAAGTGCAAATTACAGCTTCTTTTGAGTTTTCTTCTCTGTTTGACCAAAGTGATGATGACAGTGACGAAGATTAGAAAGAAAAGGGTGATAAATCTGTACAGATGCTTTGCATACCATTAGATATCCATTCCTGGAGCGAGCCTGGAAGATGCAGAGCTCTCATCCGTTCCAAGAGAACAATCACCGAGCCATATCCGCTCACTTCCCCATCTTTTTGAAGAAACTAAAATTACCCCAGCAAGTGCCAGCCCACTGAATCCTTAAATGACACTGTCAGGTGTGAGTGTCATGTAGCGGTAATGATGTGAAGTGTGATTCACAATCTTGTTCCATTGCTTTTTGCCTATAGTGTAAATCTTTGAAAAGGCTGCATCATCATCAATCTGAGCAGTATGTCTGTCAGCGAGCTTCACTCACCGCAGAAAATATCTATTAAAAAGGAAAGAAAATATGATTTGGACGGGTAAACTCTATGGTGCATGGATATGTCAATCATATTTGTCGCTTACTGTTGTTGCTATCTCTCTTCCCGTGCTCTTCTTCTTTATCTGTCACTCCGTCTCCGAGAAGCATCCAGCTGCAGAGTCAGAGAAGCCAAGTCTCTGACATGTCGGAAGGAAAAAAATCTGAAACCATGTGGATACGATAACCAAAAAACAACTTAGGAACAAATTATATATTGGATTCATAACAATTTTGCATAACTTACAGTATTCAAATGGCTGTTGGCTAATGCTAGCAGCTGATTTAGCTCCCCAACTTGAGCCATGTTGTCTTCTCCTGCTCAGCTGCCCTGCACTGTCATGTTAGCGCTGCCTGTGTGTTAGCTGATCCAAACTGGAAACCTGAGTGGTACTGCTAATGTGCGCTTTGATGAACCACAGCTGAAAAGTTTAAAAATAAAGGCTTTGTTCTAAAGCGAGTCTTCTTTTACATTAGCTTCTTAAGCTAATTAGCTTAGCATGCTAAAGGCAACAGCCTTCCTCGTCCTTTTCCTTGCCTGCATTCTTTCCTCCTTTTAACTAACAGGCAGCTCTCAGGTGCTTCTTTGCCAGTTTGTTGCCGTCTTTTGTTTGACTTGTGCTCAATTACCTGCACTCCTGCTTACTATTTCCTCCTCCACTGTGGATTCGCCAAAATTGATTCAATATGGCACATGATACATAAAAATGGCTTGGCTAGCTACTGGAGTTATGTGTTATGCCATAAGTATTATGCCACTATTACTTGCTAGAAAACAGTTACAACTGATCCTTTTGACATGAAATAGCAGGGTGAACACAGGTTTTACTAATGACGTTAATTAAGGTTCTGTTCCTTTTACATGCCGCAGAGACTTTTCAGCGAGCCAACATGAACCACAGCAGAAGCCTGGCTCTATTCGACTTCAGTGTAACAACTTAAATTCATGTCATTAATAACACCTGTGTTTACCTGCTGTTTCATGTCAAAATGGCTGCTGTGAAAAAGCTTGATAGGTTAGAGACAATTCACCTCATTTGCCTCGGCACCAAGTTTGGTCATGAAGTGCCATGACCTCCAAACTCTGCTATAAAAATACTATTTCAAGAGTGGGACTGAATGTCAAAGCCTTTATGAAAAGACTTCACATATGTTTAGCTGCTGTGGTCTTCATACCATAAAATGAATGAAGGATCATCTCATCATCAGATAACCAAATACCTTGCGAGCTGAATGAGGCTAATGGGGGTTTTAAAAGCAGGACAGGGTGTGGAGGCTAATGACGAACATGTTACTGAACACAACTAGTTGTTATGTTGCCGCTTCCTTCACACGTGCTTCAAAAAGCTTCAAACACATGATTGACGTGTTGCTGCGTGACGTTCATGAGAAGCTACCAAAAACAAAACAAAAAAGATGAAGCTGGTTTTGACCTTTTTCCAGCACTTTAGTGTATTTCTTTAACCCACATGTGAATGCTGCTGACACATGTTGTATACACATTAGGGGTGTAAAGCCATTGCATTATTTGTATTCGGGTTCGGATTCGGCTTTTTAAAAAAAAACTTCGGATTCATTATTTGGATTCAGGAAGAAACCGGAAGTGGGCACACTAGAGACTTCCGCTGAGCTAGCTGGCTAACTTCCGGTTTAGCTCTCGGCTAACTAGAACAGGAATAAAATAATTTAATCTCTTCTAGATTTTCCAAACGTAATCGGACTGAATGGATCAAATTCTGCTAGTGCAATGAGTCGTTTCGCGGGGGATGTGACACTCAAAAAAATTTATCCACCATTTTATAGCTGCTTCTTTTCCCGTTATTGTCTGAGAAAAATGCTTTTTGGGCCACAGTGCATTACGTGATGCTGCAATTCCACGTTTGGCCACTATGTAAAATTGGTTTAAACGCGCGGCGCTGTTCCTGGGGGCTTGGCTGCAGTGCTGACTGCTCGTGTGCTGCTGCTCCTCTGCAATGATGTAAGGGACTGAGCCTGAGGGCTCTCTTCAAAACCAAACTGTGGAAGTGTCTCAGATGGCTCAAAACACGCACCAACATGTTTTTTGTTACGTTTTGTTTTAATCTCTTGTAATTGGCTCAAAATCATGCTCAAAGCATGCATCCAAACATTTTTTTTTCTTTAGAAAATAGCTCACAAATAATGAGGAGAAACTTCGGACAGAAAAACTATTCGGGATCAAAGCATTATTTGATTAATATTCGCGTTCGCGTTCGGATTCATCCCTAATACACATATAAGGCTTTGTGAATGGGAGGCTCCTGACATCATTAATTAAGTCAGTCATCACCTTATTGTTGTTATGATTAACTACAATTCATTTAGATCCTGAGCACTGAAACATAATGTGGATTCAAGTGTTGACATGGACAATGTTTTCGGTGTCCCTAAATACAGCTGAAAAGGACATCTGCCCACCAATCAGATTTATTGACATGGTAAAGCATAATATTACATTAGAGTCCAGTTTATCTGAGAAATCTAATGTCAGAGTAAGGCTCGGGTGTGCAGTAAATACACTGCATGCTTGCCAAAAAAAAAAAAAAAAAAAAAAAACAGTCACTTTTCCCCCATTTATTAGCCTTTCTCCTGCTTGTGGTATGCCACGGGCTGCATGGCATACCTCTCGAACATGAGCGACTCCTCTTTGAGGCTGCAGTTGGATGCTGTTGCTGTCTCCTCATGCTTCCTTCCACAGTGAAACCCGCAGCGAATGATCTCACCCAGTAGACAAGCACGGATCGCGTCTTGTTCTTCCCTTGCAGCTCTGACGCTGCCCATTAGCGCGCCTGTTGGAAAATGTTACATTCAAAATGCACTGAGCCCTCCCCTGGGGAGTCAGGGGATTTGACAGGCAACCCATCAATCAAATTAAAAAGTCCATTACAACAACACGAAGAGGAGGGTTTCAAGCCTCCAGAGAAAATCTGACCTGGATATCACAGACGCCCCGTGTTTGCTCTGAATGGGATTGACCTGTCTTTGTTATACTAAGTGCTTTCCTTCATGCATCCCTCTACCTGCGGGGCAGGTTCAGACTCCACCTTTAATTTCTCCCCAGCATGGTGAGGTATCAAGCTGAGAGTGGATGGAAGACACAGTTTTCATCTTTTCAATTTCTTTCCCCTTTTCCGAACACCTGTTTTTTTTTTTTTCTTCCTCAGTCTTTCTGGTCCTCACTATCTCCAAAAAATTTCTCTCTACCTCCATCTGTGCTCGCCGGTGTCCTGCCGAGATGCAGTTAAAGGAAGACTGGGAGAGCTTGGCATTTCCGCAGGAGCTGCTTTCCCGCTCTCTATCTTCTCCTTTTTATTCGCCTCTTGCATATCATTTACATTCCCTGTTGCGGCACTTGTCACAGTAGGTAAAGACGAGCACTGCTTAAAAAAAAAGCTACAGGCTGCACGCACACACACACACACACACACACACATACACCAGACACCACCTCCCATGGCCCGAAGCCCCTCTGTCTGGCTGCGTGTTCAAATATCTCAGAGCATCAGATTACCATGTCTTGAATTGTGCTTGTGAAAAATCACTCTCTCAGTCTTTTCCCCCCCACTTCTCTTTTTGTGCCCGGAGGCTTTTCTGCCGATTCACCCTCTCCACTCTCAAACAAACACTGTCGTCCTCTAAGATGCTCCGACACAGAATAAACGACAAAGTCACATTGGCTTTGGCCCCATTGCTGACTCTCAGCTGGAGATTAAACTGTGATTAAACTCCTCTGTTTCTCCAGAGAGGAGGAGAGGATCAGATAACCAAAGAGGGGGGAGAAGATGAGAGGAAAAAACAGGAGAAGAAGAAGAGAGGACAGAAAGAAGGGGGTTGGGTACCGAAAAGCAGCAAGGAGAGATAGTTGACTTTGGTTGTCTCGGAGGATGCGGGTGGTTAATACTGCCTGGCTGAGATCTCGCTCATTCTCTGTCTTTATGAAGCCCCACCAAATGACGACCGGCAGGGGAAATAAGATGATAGTGCAGGATCAGGGCACCAGACAGAGTCAAGTCTGCCTTGGCTGCTTCCTCTCTGTCAAAACCGAATTAAAGCCGGCACTAAAATGTGTGTGCATGTCTGTGCTGTCTAACTAAGATATGTAAGTGAACTTGAAGTAATATGATGTAATAATCCATGGCATTTTTATACAAAGTTTGCTATCCTCTATTGCTGATAAAACACAATAGGGAATCATCCTCTATCCAGTTCAAACTTTCAAATTTGCTGCTCTAAACATCTAGGCACATATTCATAACAAATTGGCGGTAAACGCTTTGTGCCACACAAAGAATTTGAGGTAATCTGAGGTGATTCGTAAAGTTTGCGTGGTGCAGATTAGCGCAGTGGCATCACAGTGGTGCGCGCTTATGCAACGTTAAAACTGACAAAAGTGTCTAGAAGCTCTTCCTGGGACAAATACACAGGAAGTGATGTGTTTTATGTTTCTGGTTTCTTTGCAATAAACAGAAGAACTGGGTAGTCAAGAACCCTTTTCACACCACACCTAGCCCTGGGCTCAGACCTCCATTAGCCCTGGACCAATGTGGGTCTTTAACCCTGGGCTTTGAATTTCAAATCTAAGGTTAAATATTAGGCCTGGGTTAATAAGAACAAGCGGGAATCAAGGCTAAGCAAGGTTCTGGGCACCAGTAGTCCCCTGGGGTTTATGTTAGTGTATGTTTAGTTAGTGCAAGTGGGAAAATGGCCAGGGAACACATAAAAGAAGGAGGGGAGATCATGACACAGTGACAGTACTCCACAGTGGTGTAGCTGCCAAACTTTGGTGCCACTAATTGTGAGGTCAGTCCCACTATAATCTGTCATTTGAAATTTGACAGGACAGACTCGACTATATAACAAAACACTTTTTATATAATTCAGTCTGCTGTTTTTTTCTAGCGTGAATGGTAGTTGTCTTTATATATATAAATATATAAAGCTGAGCTCAACACAGTGTTAATGTTAACCTCGTCAAAAATACATTTACATAAACCAATATCTGCCAGTGAGCTAGTTAACCATTTAACAAATTGCCATAATTTTGATACCTGGATGGAGTAATAAACCATCCAATTAGCTAATAAACTGCATACTCATTAAAATAAAATACACACTTGACACCAATTTGGGCTCATGTGTTGCAGTGGAATGTCCTTTACTCATTTGATCTGTTCCTTGTCCTCACTGACAGGTATGCCTGGCACGTACAGTGCACCAACACCATAACAAACATGGAGACAAAGATGTCAGATTACCACTTTCACTGACAATGTTTATTTCTTTAGAAGAGTTGTGGAAGTTGCCGTGCAAATCAAAGGCAGTGTAATATCATGGGTAGTGCATATTTAGAATGCTGCTTGCAGGGAAAAGAGTGAAACACGGAGAATCAGAACTTGCCAGTCAGTCACTGAGATCACAAGATGAAGGCACTTGTTGAGTTTTTGAATTTTGAGACTTTTTTTTTTTTTTTTTGCAGGGAAGCAGACACTTTTGACTGACACCCATGCTCTGACAACAAACACTGTGTTGAGCAAGTGTGAAAACTTTCTGGATTATGACAGCAGCACTTGGTGGATTAAAATGGTACAAAACAGACAAGAGGCAAAGGCAGAAATATATAGAACATAGAGCCACTCGCTTGCAAACATGCAGCCTTTGTGAAGCCTGCCAAGTAAAAATGAAATATTTACTTGCAGTGTGTGCTTGTAATTTTTCTGTACTGTACATGTCAGATTTACTCCTGTTACAAGGGATCCATACTGCATAGGCACGGTCTAGAAAGTTGGATCTAGTCTTTTCTCCACACAGTGAGTCTACATATGGAGTTGATCAGTTAACACTGGGTGTGCAATATACAATACACCTGCTCCTTCTATAAAATAAATTTAGGAGATGCAAGACAGCCAACGGTATGATCCCATTCCTATTAAGCCTTAGACAAGTGAAGTGCTACAGACATCTGTTTGGTGAAAGTCTCCATTTGTTTTTTCAAACAGATCTCTCTGATTTTGTAAGGACAATTCTGTTCTCATGACCAGCGCTTACCAAAGGGCCCTGCATGAGGGCCCCTCCACACAAAGGTGAGTTTTTTGGGACAACAGCACGAACTTAAATCTGCTTTCACCACTGATGACAACATGGAACAATGTTGCTTTAACTCTGTGAACCTTTGTGTGCTAGGTTAAATCTTCTGCTGCACCGGGATGAGATCAAACAACTCATAAGAATCAATACTGTTTCAGTTGTGTCTACATTGTCGTGGGTTAGGCAGGCCTTCCATGTTTCAGATTGTTTTGAATTGTTTGGGTTCCCTTGGTTGGAAGCTGGTGTCTCTATGCTGAGTGTTGAGGTTGAATATTGAGATCATTCTGACGTGTCTCTCCAGTATGTGGAAGTTGGAGGTCTACCTCTATGACCCTGTATTTAAATAGATTTACATCGCCTTACTATATTTTGCAGGAATATGTTGCTTAATAATCAAAGTTGCAGGCTTTAAATTGTCACTAGTTCATGACTGTGTTAAAATACGCCTGGATTTACAGCCACTATGACATTGTTATTCTTATTGTAAAAAATAACCATGTTTTGCTGGGGCCCCTTGAGTATTCTTCATCCCCGTCAGAAACAAAACCCTTCCTCCAGCACGGCTTCGGAGGTCAGGGAGGTGGATGTTGTATACACTTGTGTTAATCTCTGACAACTCAAGTTTCATTCCCAACTCATGAAGAATTTTAATGGTGTGAATTTTCTGTTTGAGCTAAAGTTTCCCCTATTTAACCATGAACAATTTTTTTAAGCAGTGCAACTTTAACGGAAGTGTCAGTTGTGCATCCCTAACCTTTATCAAAGATATTTCCTTGGCTAAACTCAACCGTTACCTGATATTTTCACATGATAAAATCAGCAGTCTCATTTCATGCTATATTAGAGTCATCCTGTCATGGTAGAGAAATGTTATGCAACACTATTCGTGTCCACACTGTGCAATCTGTGTTTGTGGGGTTTCGGGAATTCATGCAGTAGCAAAATTTCCTGAAATCTTGGGAGACTGTTTTGTTGTGCTTTTGACTATTAAATCCACCTCTGTGATGAAGAGGAGACATGTTCAAGCTGCACACTGGGGTTGCAAATCAATACTTGTAAGGTTCTGAGCTGAGTTTTTTCCTCTTGTTTGTCACCCATACTGCATACACAACTTAATGTAGGACTCTGCCAGACATATCAGATGTTATCTGAAAAGAAGAAGCTATTTTTTAGAATCAAATACTGTTAAATTCACTTTGATTGCACCAGGCTAGATCAATCAATTCCAGAATTGTGTCCATAATGGATTTTCTAATACTGAAAGTCTGATTTCTCTGTGTTTCTCTGACTAGTGATGACTGATGGACCACTAAAAAAGCAAATGCGGCATTTGGAATTCAGCTTATGGCTCAGCTCAGGCTATTTTCACCACCTTCAGCCCCCTGCCTGCCTCCCTCCTTTGCTCCCCACCATCCCTGCAGGAGTTCACTTCACCTTTCCTCTCGCTGGCCGGCAAGCTATCCTCAGACTTTCATGTCTCTCCCCCTCTCTCAGCAGGATGGACAGATGCTCGGGAGAGCTGACAGAGGAGAACAAACCTGAGTAGACAAACTAGTCATCTTCGAGACCCCCACACAAACACACACATACACACACACTCTCACCCCTCCATCGCCTCCTGTCACTCTCCCACTTCCCGTCATCCTTTCATCTCTTCAGAGCAGCGCTCATCTAGCCCCCCGCCTCTCTAGCCATCGTCATGCTCATCTTTTTTTCCCTCCTTGCCACCTCTCTTGGCCTCTTCATCTCTCTCTCCCTCTCCTCTGCTTTCTGTCTCAATCTCGCTTATGGCTCAGCTGCAGGCAGTGCTGGGGTATTGGAAGCAGCATGGGGCTTGAAGAGTCATCTGGTACTAAGCAGAGCTGAGCCCAGCTTCCCAAAAGCATCTTAGCACTAAGGCAATCTTTGGTCTGGAGCGGTTTACAAAGAAAATCAGATGATAGTGCAGGATCATGGCATTACACTCCAGACTGCCACTTCCTCGCTGCCAAAGGTAACAAAGATGTTTTCAGGATTAAGTTGGACTACAGATGTTTTTTTGTGCAGTTTCCAAAGCACCATGTTCTTCAAGAGGTCAGGTCAAATATTTGCAGGCAAGACACTTCACTCCTTGACACCTAGGCGCTTTCAGACTTCATCACAGTCTAATCAAAGTCTTTCATTATTCATTTATTTTTTTACTAATCAAATGCATTCTTCAGCATTTTTAATAAATCAAAGGAAGTTAAACTTGTATTATTAGGACATTTTTTACTTTAACCATTAATCTTTTAGCTGCAATATTTTTCACAGAAAGTAACATAACCCTTTTTTCTTATGCAAACGACTTCTAGTCTCAAACAACAAGAGAACTTAATTCTGGATTTGTTGTTTATTTTTTTACATGAACTGCCATGTTACAGTTATGTGTGGTAATATACTGCATACAGCTAACTAATTTGATGATTGTAAGACAAGACATGTTCAGGCTTTTAACAGTGAATCATATGTATAGGTAGAGCCTCTATGTATGTAAGTAAGAGGCTACAAGCTGTTACATACATACATATCACATATGGTCTAGTTATTAATGTCAACTGGCAAGCAAATTTGACTGCTTTATCCATTCGAGAGATCAAGGCAGATGATCAAATAGGGAGCCAGAGAGCTGGAATTACACTCAGATAAACTGATTATTAATAAAGTCACTATGCTAAATGACTGAGAACCCACCTAAACCCAGTTCACCCACTCTTTCAAGCTATAAATCTACATGAGGTAATTGATCGTTTAAGTTGAAAGAAGCATACATTAATCTTTTTTTCTCAAACTATAATTTACTTAGACTGAATATGATGCCCTGTCATGATCACTGACTGGAGGTGATGGTTGCCCACTTAATATTTGCTGTTACATCACTGTGGGGCTGGACAAAATCTGTGCTGTAATCAACTTTAAAAAGGAAGAACAGTAGGTAGAACAGTTTTAGGAGCCATATGGTGCTGAGCAAGGCAGCGGGCTGTTGTTAGTAACTTTCTCTGCATATACAGAGCTGATTTGGTTGCCTCAGACAAGGTCAAGGCTCTGAGAGGCTGTATGTGTCACTGCGATTAGGACGCACATACTTCAACACCACGGCTAACCGGGAGGACAGCACTAGCCAGGCTCAGACAGACAGCACAAGTTGACTAAACATTTCAGTAATAAACAGTAAGGCTATACAAGATAATACCGGGCATACAGATGGGTGCTTTTTTAGTGTAACCAGTGATTTGTATTACTAATGATGATACAAATTATGATGTATCAAATTAGAAAGGATGGATAAAAAGGGTAAATAAGTGTTCAGGGGAACATGTCTCTGTTCTTCATGTGTCTTATGTCCGGTGTTCCCCAAGGTTCTAGTCTGGGGCCCTTACTGTTCTCTATATATATGCTTCCTTTGAGTCACATCCTTGACACAATATATTTCTTCAAGTGACACACAGCCATATGTTCCCACAAAAGCCAGCAATCATAACCTATAGTCAAAGGATGCTTCAGATAACGTATGCAACACGAGTTAGCTGTCCTAAAATTTGCTCCACTCAGCAGCTGCATCAAGTTGAATAATGCAAGAAAACAGTGATACTTGATTGAAACATGTGTTGATATTCAAATTAAGAAAATACAGTCTCGTTTCCTCCAGTCCATCTCCAATACAAGATCTTTATGCTGGATCACATGTCCTCAAAATGGTGATCCTCTCTTCTACGAACTACTGCAATTTTTGCTCCCATCTCAGTCAAAATTCTCTCTCGAACCTCTTCATCTCCGCTGCTCCCATGGATGGCTTTGTCATTGCTGTGTAGTCAAGCTTTGTTCAAATCCCCAGAACTTTATTTTAAATTCTAGCGGAGATCTCAAGGTTTCTGAAAATACCAAACATGCCCCGCTGAATTACAGTGAAATGTGTACAAAATGATGCACAAGACATCTAGATATTATCTATCTGATGTAATGATGCAGCGATAAAACTGTAGCATCTTGGATTTAAATATTTCACTCAGTATAATTGTGATGTAGCTTCACTAAAGCGTTACAACCAGCAGATACAGAATATTCATTCATTAATTCATTTTCAAACTGCTTATCCTGGGTAGGGTCACGGGAGGGACTGGAGCCTATCCCAGTGCTCACTGGTCAGAGGGCTAGGGAACAGTCTGAACTGTTTGCCAGTCCATCACAGGGCCAGGGGCACCGCCAGGAATTTTGGGCTCCATGAAAAAAAAAAAAACATATTTACTCGATGATGGTTTAAGAATTTTATATTAGTTTATACCTATTTTTTGGGGCCCCTGTCAGACAAGGACCCTTGGAATTGTTCTAACTTTTCCCCCATATACGGCGCACATGCACAGGGCAGACAGTCCAACAAGCACATTCACACACATATTCACAGCACAGACCCAAAAGAGAATATGTGTTTGACATTGTCATGTAATATGGGCAAAATTGTTTTTTTAAGCTACTTAAGGGAAAAGTACACTTAGTGACCATAATAGCCCTATTTTAGCTTCTTTACGCTGTTGGACAGTAAATTTTAAAATTGATTTTAAGGTTTTACTGAACACTGACCTACAAGGGTAGTATTGGACTAGCACCTAGCTAAATCTCTGACCTTTCAATCCCCTTTGAGCTAAATCGTTTTTGAGACCCGGGGGCAGGGCACTTTCAGTTGGCTGGAAACAACAAAAGGTGGCTTGGGTTTCTCAGTGAGGGTCCAGGTACTGTGGAACAACCTGCCTGCGGAGTACTGCAGTCACTGCAATAGCTTTTTTTTCTGGAAGCTGGTAGAGCTGAGCTAAATTGGTGTGTTGTTATCAAGAACTTGTCTTTCCAATAACCAGAAGCTGCCAAACCATTGCATGCAGCTTCTGACATTTGAAAAGAGAACAGGATTCATTTTTCCCCCACACAAATCCTCCTACTGGCAGACTAGAAGTGCTGTACTAGTGGGACCTCTATAAATACTTCATTATTTTCTTTCAGTATATATTTATGGAGTATTTTACTATTACAGTCTGGGGATGCAGCAGTTTGTTACCTGTGGAGGAGTTAATGCTACTTGAGGTGATACGGTGGTAAATCAAAAGAAACGAAAGGAAATCTATGAGCTCTCATTGGTGATCATCATAAAGCAAAAACAACCAGCTGTATAAAGAAAGATCAAATATTTTCAGAAATGCACTCCTCTTCATGATCCTATTACCATATAACTGACAACAGTTTGACACAACTTAGGAGGACATGCATTACGCATTTTTGACATAAAGATTGATTTATGTCCTAGAAGTTGGGTAAACTGTATTCCTCCAATAAAACTGTGAAAAAAACAAGTTAAGGCAGGTTTACCTCTAACTACCCCTGCCTAGAGCCCACTGCGCCATATAGATGAACAGAACGGTGTGATCACATCCACAATTTATTTTCTCTGGTCCAAACCATGGTGGAAAGTTTGTTAACTAATTGGCCCTCTATGGCTCTATGTCTGATTTTTCTTTTTTTTTTCTTTTTTTTCTAAGAAATGTACTTACCAGAGCAGCACAGGGCAAAGCAGAGCAAGGCAGTCGAGAGCTTTGTGGAGATGACTTCACTGCACCAGACAAGGTCGAGGCACCGAGGGTCTGTATGTGTCGCATCGATTTTCAGACACATGGTTCAACGCCACGGCCGACCAGCCTAACAGACCTGTAGACTGCAGAGCACGCAAACAGAGACAGACTGGAGAAACACTGCTTAGTACTCGCCAGACAGGTGTGGCTGTCAAAGACTATGGGTATAGACAGTGAGTATAACAGACACAATGCAAGTCAGGCAAACTAGGCACAGGGCAAGCAGACGATTCCACTGCAAGAAAGAAAGTGGAGAGAGCGAGGTAGGCAGGCAGACAGACGGAGAGCAAAAACAACCGATAGTCAGGCTGACAGATTGGTAGATGGCAGACTGCAGACTAAAGACATATAGAAGAAGGAGGAAAGACATGGTTTTTGAAACTGGTTTGGAGAGTTGGAAATGATAAGACGTGCTATCCAGGTATAAAGAGAGAATTGCTAGACTCAGAGTGCATATAAAGGGATGAAAGTGCTCGATGAAAGGTGGGCAGAGATGTGGTGCCTCTTTTCACTTTAACCTCCGGAACAGATGAAAACGACTTTTAGGGATAACTGAAGCACATTTGAATCCACAACAGTGTCCCTGTTCACTAAACTAAACAAAGGCAAATTAATTACTTCCTCAAACGGACTGAGAGGAGATGTTAAAGATGGAGAAAATTTATAATGGGCTTCTTTGTAAATGCCCCTACTTTACTTTGTCTTGGCCCCTAACACAAAGGTCAAATGTTAGGCAGCAACATGGTAGCAGCCATGGAACTGGTAGGGATTCAGGGGCTGAGTTTTTTGTTTTTGTTTTTTTGTTTTTTTCTATGCACAAACAAGGCAAAATGTGTCTGTCATTATTTACTATGATGCCACACTGGAGGTTTGTGCTGGTGAAATAAATTGTGTGGTGTAATGCATGTGTGGTTTAGGGCATTCACATGTACCACCATGAAAATATAGGAGGAGGAAGTGAAAATGTATACAGATGAGAATGATGTATGGTGCAGCAAAGGAAACTGCAGCTGTTATTTAACTCCTTTTTGAAAAGCATGTTTTTAACTTGTCTTTGACTGTGGGTCAATCAGTGGTTTTAACTTTATCTTTAATTTAAAAAAACTCGTCCTTTCCCTTTGGCCTCCACACCAAAACTGCATTTTTTTGTGGAAGATGTTCTTCATCACGCAATTTGCACAGTTCTGCACAATTTTGGACATTATAATGATGTTTTTAACCATATTTGTACTTGGATTTGTAACTCAGTGATGTCAACAGTCTACTTCAATCACTCCTCAGCAACTCCATGCACACACAACTTTGTGCTCATGAAGCGGAGACTTGTTCATTTGGACATTTACTTAGCAGTGATTGCATTTT
Organism: Myripristis jacobus; assembly: GCA_900302555.1. Classification (NCBI taxonomy): domain Eukaryota; kingdom Metazoa; phylum Chordata; class Actinopteri; order Holocentriformes; family Holocentridae; genus Myripristis; species Myripristis jacobus. The sequence continues at coordinate 6,637 of OMLB01037422.1, read as the reverse complement.
CAAAAATTTCTGCATCTGTTTAGACGTGGTTTCTTTAATCACTAAGCCATGATATCAGTTCATCGAAGTGTCACAATTGCTGACAATTTCATAGAGAAAGGGGAAATGTACCTTGGCCTCTACTCTGTTACATATTCGATACCGAGGCCCTCTGAAGTAATGTCTTACAATAAAGCAGTTTCAGTGCAAAGACCCAAGACATGCATATGTATACAGCACAACACAGTTTAAAGCTTTCTTTGTGACATATGTAGCGCATGCGGAGATGCATTGACTCCTTGCCAGTCTCTTCTCTCGCCTCGGCCAAATACACCCAGAGCAGAGCGGGAATCAACTTAAGACAACCCGTACAGATGATGTTTCTGATATGCGGAAATATGTTGATTTCTTGCCACACTCGCCTGCTGCCAAAGGTCGGAGAAAGTAGGTTGGCAGCCAGCATAAAGATAGAATAGTGAAATTCAGCTGCACTTGGATTGTAGCTTATACAAGATAGCAGGTCTTTGATTGATGTACACGATGCTTACAGTAATTTCCTTTGCCAGATGTCCATGTACAAACTGTGATTCTAGCTCTGGCTCTCGCTATGCGTGGACTTAACTGTATGTTAAAACAGAAGACTGAATGAAAGCCTCCAGTGTCTCAACAGCAAGGCAGTCAATTATTCATCGTGCAGCTCCATTCATTTATGATGTTTAACACACAAAGTCCATTAAGCTGTGCTATCGCAACACTCGCGTAAAGCCTACTTAATGTAAACTAAGATGACAGATACAGAGGCAGCCTGTTTCTTGAAATTGCTTTTTTTTCTTCTTCTTCTTATTTCTTATGTTGTTTTTTTTGTTTGTAGGACAGGAAATAGAAAGTGCAACCTTCTGCAACCTTGTTTTTCCTGCAAGTTTCAGTGTTTTAGAGTTTGAAAACAACTAATAACATTTTGCAAAAAAAAAAAAAACTTCTGACGTTTGCAATTTGCGACAAAACAAGGTTAGACATCTGAAAGATTGGATTGACAGAGAAAAGGAGGAGAGAGTGTGTTTGCAATCTTTTCAATTTATCAGCTGGGGAATTAGCATGATGTTTCTTCATGTTGCCTCAGAGATAAGCCAGCCAGGCAAGGCATTCTGGGACTTCTGAAGGCAAGCGCCATCTTTGAAAAACAGTGGGAAAATAGAGATAGGGAGTGGTGTGTAAACATGTATATGCACGCAGGCAGGCATGTATGTTTGCATGGCTAGAGATACGCAAGGCAACTCGCTCCAACTCGTAGTTGGAAATACAGTAAGTACTGAATTACATTGCCGTACTTGGAAATATCTATTCTGTGAGTAAAATAATGAGACTTGCATTTGATTGAGGTAAACATGACCATGAGATGCAAAGGGGCTTTTGTTTTTGGACCAGTGCTATTAGGCAGCTCTCCAATATAGTTAATGAACAGAATGCCGCGCTGATTTGGTCATGTTGGTGATGAAGCATGCTCATCCCCGTGTTAACATGGATGTCAGTGCCTAGCAGCTCCAGGAATGCTGAACCTGACCTTTGACCTCTTACGAATATGGGATTGCAACAGTGCAAAACATACCCACCCACACAAATGGTGTAGTCAGCGTTTCTCGGCCAGTTCTGCCATGAGAGTGGTTCACCCTCTCCAATGTAAATCAGCTTGTTTAAATCTTTCTCTTGAATCAAACATCACTTCCTCGACACCAGCACAGTGATCTGCCTGATTCTGGTTGTTTCTAGACAGTGACTTTTATCTCTAGAGAAGCTCTTGAATGTGCTCAGGAACTTTGACTGACTGATTCGACAGCTTTCAGATTTTGATATACATTATCATGAGTGAGAGGGTGTATACAGAGAATAGGTATCCATGACTCATTGCTTACACCGCTGATCTCCAACATGAACACAATCATCACTGATTCAGATGTTTCCAGTCTGATTTACTAAGCACAGGCACACATCTGTGACCCTGGGAAAAAAAAGTATTGTTCACTGTGTAACTCTCTCAAGGTTAAGCCCTTTCCTTGTTTATTTGTGCCAGAGGCAGTGTTCCAGGTTTAATTGAAGTAGAAACAGAAAATCTGACTTTTGGCTCTGCAGGATGAAGACTGGACCTCAGCATTTCTTGCTTAAAACTTTCCAACAGTATG
>OMLB01037420.1:6785-18050 GCA_900302555.1 Myripristis jacobus | reverse complement strand
ACTTTATCAGCTCCACCTGTACAGCCTAATGCAGTTCAGTGCAACATAAATTCTGCCTTTTAACAACGTTTATAATGTTCAGTTTGTGTTGACATTGCACAGAATGTGTAAATTTAATTCTGTGTTTATTATTGAGGTTGTAGTTTGCAGAGGTCTTGTGCTGGACTACATTATATTGAGAGGTGTTTCTAATTTTTTGTCCCTATCTATTCATATACAAGGAGGGGGACAGAATAGTGGAAACAGCTGTCAGTAAAATGCAGTCCAGTCCAACAGCAGCACTAACTATGAGCTCAATGCCACACATAGAAGTGAATGAACACCTCTATTGCTGTGACAACAAGAAAACCCGAACATTATAGGCAGCAGGAGAGGAAACTTTATGGCACAGCAGTTGGATTGGATTGGATTAGATTAGATTAGATTGCACAGGTGGAGCTGATAAAGTGGACAGAGTGGATATCCTAATGTAAAATGCATGTAACTGTTAAAAAAACAACAACACAAAAACAATAAATCAACAGCAATAAACATTTCAATAATGATAATTACAACAACGACAAAGTATAACCACACTCTGTCAGGAAGTAATCAATATATAATCAGTAATCAACATTTGATCCAGCTCAGAAATCATCACTATCACTAAAAAAACTGTGAATAAGAAACTAAAATGACCAAAAAGTTCCTTATTATTGATAATATAGTCAGTTATTATGAAGCAGAACATGTCCTGGTGTTCTGAGCCATTAGGCATTTCTTTAAACTCGTTTTAAAAACAGTTTTGCTTGTTAAATGTGGAATGGGAGTTTTATTCCTGTGTACACAACAGTACGCTGCCTTGCATCAGTTTTTGAGACAGGAAGTGAAAAACAAGCTCTTGATGCATGCCTAGTGTTAAAGTTAGAGCCATTTCTACTGCATGGAAACTGAGAGAGGACTCCTCGAGAGCAGAAAGATCAGATGTTTTTATTTACCGCCCCCGTGTTGCGTGGTTACCTGCCCCGCAGAGCCCCGACGGCCTTCGTCCCGTGTGCATCCAGTCCCTCTTCATCCTCTGCACCAGCCTCAGCGCCGTCATGGAAACGTCGTGGTTCTTCTCCCCAAACTCCAGCAGCTGGGCGAAACGGGGAATATACAGGCAGGGGTCTGGTGGGGAGAGGGAAAGGTTTTTTTTTTAATTAACTTGATTAAAATGGAGTGCATCCTTTAAGGCCCAGGCGAGGCACATCAGGCTAAAGAGCGTTCACTCCTTCAGCTCAGTTCGCTGGACCAGGTGAGGACGACGCCATCTGCCACTAGCCGCACCGCCAGGCCTCAAAATGTCAGTCTAGCATCGCCTTCTGAACAGAGCCGCGCTGTGGTTCGTTAGCCCTGAGAACGCACCGGCAATCCAAACCGACTCCAGGAAACGACCCCGTAACACGAGGGTTTATGGGTACAAAGAGACAGATGTTGACATCTGATCGCCAGCAGTTCCTCATGCTTGGAGAGCCTAGCATAACAAAATGAACCGAGGCCGAACCGCAGTCTGGACTGATGCTCGTACTCGGCTTTTTTTCCCCCTTCACGTGTTCTCAGTGAGGATGAACAGCAGAGAAGGGACAGTGCAGACGAGTCCATCATGCTCGGTGAAATTTAGAGGAACTAGAATCAGATTTGTTTCGATTCCCTGAGACGGCAAAGTCGCTCAAATTCAGTCCAATAAACGAGCGACTTGTGAATCCATGCGCCTTTTGTTTACAAGCCTCGATTCACTTGTAATTGGGCAGAATGAACCTAAAGGGACCAAATGAAATAAGTCAAGTAAAAATAAACTTTTTCCACTGCAGTTCAAACCAGAGAAAATAAACGTGAGGTTTGATCGCGCCCTCGACCGACAACCTGGTTCATAAAATGTAAAGTTAAACTGGGTGACATCTGGGAGCCAGGCGGTGGCACTTCAGTGGCTGCTGACACTGTTTCTGATTTCCTCTCCCTGTCCAGATTTTCTCAGCTGGTGAAAGGATTCAAATGGGCAACTTTCCAGCCAAAAGCTCACATCTGACTTTTATGCTGCTCCAATGTCTTTGAGACATCTTTGTCAAATTCTCCTGGTGTGGGAAGACGGTTCACCAAAACTGAATCAATTCATTTTTTCTCTGTAATTTCCCCATTAAATTATTTGTTATTGACCTTTATACATGGATTGAACAACATTTCTCATTATAACTTCTTGTATTTAGCATTTTTATATTATAATTACATAAAAACTGAAGTCTGCCCATACATCTGTTCACCTCCAAACTGAGGTCAGGAGTCAATTGTTTATTTCTGGCATTGTCATCTTTTTTATTTGTTGACTTTCTCCTCTATTGTTAGGACCAAAGACAATGAGCTGTAAGCTGGTTTGCGCCCCTGACCAACGTCTTTGATCAAATTCCCAGTTAAACTCAATCAGACTTGGGTGCTGCCCAGTACGGCCGCTCTTCCTCTGGTGGCTGCTAATTACCGGAAAACTCGGGGATTAAATGTTTTCCTGAGAGGCGCTTCGACGGCAGCGACCGAGACGGAGACTGTTTCTCATTTACTTTCCCCGTCCAGATTTTCTCAGCTGCTGAGAGGACACAAACAGTCAAGAGCCCGCCTCTCTGACCTTTATACCTCTCAAATGTCTCTGAGAAGTTCCCACATCGTAGCACATTAAAAAAAAAAACTTCATGGAAAACTAATTTAATTCTGCTGAATAGAAAAAAAGAAACACATCAGGGCCACGGGCGCCCAGCCGGTTACCTTCAGTCTACTCTGTTTGAAAAAGTTTTAAAGGCATAATATGTAACATTTTCAAATTAAAATGTCTAAAAAATGACGACACCTTGACATTTTGTTCAGTTTTATACTTAAAGTTTCTCGAATGTTTCCAACAACGTTGAACCCCAGAGGAATCCGTAATTTAAATCAAGCGACGGTGTGTTTCATTTGGTTGCCTCTTAATCGCCTCCTTAGCGCCTCTAGTGGCCATAACACAGAAACGACCCAAGAGGATTATGGGACAAGCAAATTAACATCCCCTTAGCTAGCGCCGGTTGCAGCTACTGCATTCAAATGAAATGATGATGTGAATAAAACTTTAACGCATGATTTTGCCTTTATTTCTTTTGTTCTTCTGATTGAGGTAGATTTTTTAAATCGCCAATGAAGACAACAACTCCCATGATCCAACGCTGCATCACGACGTCAACAAACTCCACCTTTTGTTATTATTTTGAATGAGAGACCCCTAGTGGTGGAAGAAGGTACATCACACTGTCTGTCTGACAGCGAAGAAAATTAAATTTACTGGAGAAATTAAGTTTTGTGCCAGGGTTGTGACGAAGGAGGCGGGTATCTTGGAAGCTAGCGACTGGATAACTGGTAGACACACACATACACACACACACACACACACCTCATCTGCTTTTACTTCAGCTTCCTACATTTCCCAGAATGCCCAGGAGACATCAGCTTGTTGCTTTCGGTCAAATGCAGGAGGAGTGAACATTTAGTTTTAGTGCATTTAACTGTGGGTTTTACGTTTCCACAATGCTCCCTGACTGAAAACACAACCCGTCGTGTAGCTGCACTGCATTCTGGTCCGTGTGCTGCTCGTCTCGGTGCAAAATGGCGTCTCTAGAAAAAGAGGTCCTCGCTCTTTGATTGTGACCCCAAAATCTGAAGTTTGCCGCCGATGTTCGCTGAAATATTTTCTGCAATCAAAGCACAACGGCTGGAGATATGTGACATAAGATCATCTCTGTTTTTGCAGTTATCCTTAGAGAGAAGAAAAATACAAAAGAAAACATACATCACCAACAGCTGCTTCTGAAAGTTCACTTCCTTTAAGATCATTGCATTGTTTAGTTAACATATTAGATATAAATTAAAGTAGCTGTCACTTAACTCTAGCTAAAAGGAGTGTCTTGCTCCACGCGGGAAGCCTGTTTGTTAAGCTCTTCATAAATAAATTTGATTTATCACTGATCTCAGCTCTGGTGTGTTATCCCGAGTTTCCAGCTGTCACTTTTCCAGCCTGCGCCGCTGCAGCGTCTGATGTGCCTGTCACTCGTTTGTTTCCCCCCCGTTTGTATTTACGTGCTTTCTCGCTCTGCAAAGCGCGTTGCGATGAACTCGTTTCACTTGAAAGCGCTTTGAGAAAGTGTGACTCCAAGTGGGCCGCGAACCGACTCGGTTACGTAACCCGGGCCGGCTCGACGTCGGCCTCCAAGAGCGGGCGGTTTCAGAATGTCACCGCGAGGTCGTGACATCCGCTCAGGTTTGCTGAATCACATCAGATGCCCAACAATTCAATTCCAACAGACACAGCGAGCTTTAAATTGTTTTCACTGTAGTTTATGCGTGTCTGATTCTCATGATACCCAGGGATTAATTAACTATCTGTCTGTGTAAGATGAAATGAAACTTTAATGTTGCCTGTGGGGAAACTGGGTCAATGCCGCCGCAACAAAAAGATACAGATAAAACTATTTCTTCACCCATCAGGTGGAGTAACACATCAGACTTTGAACATCCGACAACAATGATTTGTCTTGTCGTCTGTGCTGTGAACGGCACGCTTAATTTGCAAAAGTTATTTGGTTTCCGCGTTATGAGTCTATTAAGGTTAAACGGAAATTACAGCATTAATTTCATTATGTATTCAAGAATTGCTCCTGAAGTTATAAAAGAGCTGATACATTTTTTGGTGGAACAGGTGAATAAGACTCCTCACAGCAACCAGGTACACAGGAGAGGGGCTTTTAAAGGGGGAAACGCATAAAGAAATTAGCTTTATTTACTGTAATGACTGTTTTGGCTTTTAATGATAAAGAATTTGAGGGTCATATTCTAACCACATTTTTATTTATCGCTATAAAGGGATACAATGACAACCTACCTGAACCCTCACCACCTTGTGAGTCTAACACAAAAAGCATAAAACTAATTTAAGAGCCTTTTAATGAGAATACACCACCAATTAATGCTTTTATGACAGTAAATCTGATTTGTGTTCATGCCGATCAGTGACTGGAGTTTGTCTGTCTTTTCATGTTGACAGAAATCTACAGAACATATATAAAGATATGCTAAGTGATACTAAATCTGATGTAAGCTATATGAAGTTAGGACCTTTCAAGTGAAATTACATTGATTGATGTTTGTAAATGCCGTTGCAAACTCCTTCCCTTGTACTGCTTTCATGTATTGTTTTCTATATCTATTTCTAAATGTATTTCTATATATTTCATATATTGTGTCCTATCACTTGAAATTAACTGCACTGCTGTCTTGACCTGGACTCCCTGGAGGAAGAGATCTTCCATCTCTATGGGACCTTCCTGGCTAAATAAAAGGATAAACGTAATAATAAACAAAAAAATTGTGGCTGTTTTGCTTCACAATGATTAGACTAAACAGTCATCATTTCTGAGCTTCTGGATTTAGATGAAAAATATATAGATAAACAGAGATGGTAACTCCCCAGACCACTTATTTTTGGCTGACACGGCTCTTCATAACGTCAAATCATCGTCTACATTACAGTTAATAGCATTAAACATGTGGCTGTTATGCAAGAACGGGGTCATGGAGGGGAAAGGGGGCATGAATGCACTGATTTCTGCTTTTATTTCAGGTTGTTTTGCCCCGTCATAATCACAGATGGGAGGGTCACGGCTCACACAACATTTAATTTTTATGCAGAATATGATTTACCCTTCCTGTTAGGCTGACATAAATCCCTATGACATAAAATCCCGGCATGATTCACATCGAGCAGCATGTGTCTGTGTAACCTGTGTGCAGGCGAGGGGGGGAACAGACGTGAATCAATGTTTTTTTTTTATTTTATTTTTTATTTGTATATTTGGGTGTGTTTTACAGGAGGGTCATAATATTCCGACCTCTCTGCTGAGCGGGACGGCGGCCGGGAGCGGAGCGGCGTGGCTGCTGACGCACTCTGCGGAGCTGCTGGGGGCGGGGCCTCCCCCTGCACACGTCACCGCCGTGCGTGCACCTGATTGGTCCGCAGCGGGCCTGGGCGTCCGTGGAGATTACAGCGAGAGGAGGAGGAGAGAAAAAAAAAAAAAAAAGAAAAAAGAAAAACAGCAGACCTTAAAAACTCCCGACAAATGACTATTTACCTCGGATGCAAACGGAGGATCGTCCGGCTGGCTTCGCCTAGGTCGATGGTCGCTTCGGAGAAACAAAGAAATATCTGTCGGGATTAACAGATTTGGAGGAAGGAAGGAAGGGGTTTATGCGCCAGCTGCGACTATCCGGATTACCCTTCGCTGAGAAAGGGAAAACAAGCGACGCTTCGTGGACATTTTCTCCGTCCGGAGAGGAGGAGATGACCGCCAGGACGGAGAAAAAGTATCTGTGATTGAAGTTGGGAGGGGAGAAACGGGGCTCCGGCCGGGTGGATCATTTGGATGTGGCTGCTAAAACTGATCCGGCGTTAGCAAACTTCACAATCGATAATCTCGTTTTTTACCAGCGGCGTCAAAATCCACACGAGTCGAGGCTGAATCCGCCGAGATCAACCGACACGGAGCCCGTTTGATTCGGTTCACCGGGACGAGAAAAAGAAGAAGAGGAGCTGTTGTTTTTCTCCTTTTTGTGCCGATGCCAGCGGCCGACTGCAGGTTGCTCCATCATGGCCGGATCATGAGGTGTCTGACTTATCTGCTCCTACTTCCAGAAACGCTGAAAAAGTCCAGAAAGGTCGGCAAGCACCCGGGCAGGCTGCCGGTATGCTATGAGATCCTGAGCCTGTCCCTGACGAGCAAGAAGAAGCAGCAGCAGCAGCAGCAGCAACAGCAGCAACAGCAGCAGGACAAGAAGAAGAAGACGACGAAGATGGCTGCGGAGTTGTACCCCGCCGCCAACACCAACACCAACCTGGCCAACGGCACTACGGTAGCCGAGGCCGAGAAGGCGAAGGAGGCGCCGGTCAGTCAGTCCGGCAGCGCCGCGACCACCCCGACCACCCAGCAAAACATCACCAACAACAACGTGGAGCCACCCAGCTGGCAGTGCAGCCACCCAACACTGAGAGAGAGGTAACTCCACCACGCATCACTATCTGCTCTTATTTTGGGATGTGGTTTTTTTTACGCATAAATAATATACAAGGGAGCACAAATATCCCTGCAAGTCCCCATAGGAATAAACCAGAGGCGGCAGTGGGGATAAAAATGCGATAAAGTACGTCAAAAATCACTATTTGCACACAAAACGCCTGTGTAGGAATACGATAGTGAGAGAAAAGTGCAATGAGGTCAGTATAAAGTCACTCTAGCGCCGGCAAGTCGCTTTTAAAGAGTATTTCAGTGCTTATTCCCCAGGGAAAACTCACGGATATTACTGCTCCTAATTGATGGCTGCAGTCTGCTTTATCAGCCTGTGTCGATCCCGTGTTGATAGTACAGGGTGTATTACATTATGTTTGCATTTGCAGTTTACAGGTTGCATAATGATAAAAAACTGCAGGCTGCATGTGATAGACTCAATCCAAGACAAACACTAGCCTCGGCAGGCAAGATTCAAAGAGTGTGGGAGGATTTTTTTTTTTTTTAATTTAATGTTATATCATAATATATTTGGATGCTTATGCGTGAAACCTTGTCACTTTTAGGAATGCCTTGATGTTTAACAATGAGCTGATGGCTGATGTCCACTTCATTGTCGGCCCACTGGGGGAATCTCAGAGAGTTCCTGCGCACAAGGTAGAAGCATTTTCCTGTTTTAAATGTGCTGGGTTTTTTTGTTTTTTGTTTTCCCGTAAGGAGTTGACTGTAAATGCACAGAAGACGGCAGTGAAGCCAGATGACTCTATGTGGAGTTATATTTAGGCTCTATCGTCTCCTACGTGTCATGCCAAGTCCCTCTTGCGCTGTCTGTCTGCACTGTCCTGTTTTCCTGTGTTACTATGGAAGTTGTCTGTGTCCCTGCAGCAAAAAAAAAAGTCCTTTCCTTTATTAAACTTAGGGAATAATACTGATTCTGGTAGCATGTGTCACTGATGCATGTCCCTCCCTCCCCTCCTTCCAGTATGTGCTGGCCGTGGGAAGCTCGGTCTTCTGTGCCATGTTTTATGGAGATCTGGCCGAGGAGGAGTCTGAGATCCATATCCCAGATGTGGAACCTGCTGCTTTTCTAATTCTGCTGAAGTAAGCCACTCACCATCACTCACATAACCAGCCAGAAGGAGAGATGACAAGCACAGTCAGTGTCACTTCAAAGCATATTATTACTCATCCAAAGCTAAGCAGAGGCGAATGCCAAAATGCTGGGAGCGCCAGAGAGCCGTGGCAGCAGCATAGTGCTCTGTAATTGCTGGTTTTCTCAGCGCCCTTTGTTCAACTAGAAACATTTTTTTCTCTCCTCATGCAAAGCCTGACAATTTTCTTAGAGCAGGAATATATGCAGACTAGAGGATATAAATAGCCTGCCTTTGTAGCTCACTCAATAGCATTGCCCGAGCCAGCACCATGGGCTGTTGCTTGTTATGCCTTTTGAGAATAGGGTGGGATGTGTCAAGTCATCACACACTCCTCTTTGCAAAGAGAGAAAGAGCTATCATCATTTCTATTTTACATGTTATTGTCAGTTTGCCTTCTAGTGATACAGTAGTAATGATGCTAAAGACAGGAAGCAATGAGCAGCTCCTGAGCGCCTTTCAAGGACCTGAACCTCGCTTTACAAGACAGAAATCTCACAGTGTGATACAAAACAAGTTTTGATATTTCTCTCCATGAATATCACCAAAATTAAAGTCTATGTCTTTTGTGATTTGTGAACAAAACGTTTAAGGGGCTTGTCTCTTTGCAGGTACATGTACAGTGACGAGATAGACTTAGAGGCAGACACGGTGCTGGCTACCCTGTATGCCGCCAAGAAGTACATCGTTCCTGCGCTGGCCAAGGCCTGCGTCAACTTCCTGGAGACGAGCCTGGAGGCCAAGAACGCCTGCGTGCTGCTCTCCCAGAGCCGCCTGTTCGAGGAGCCCGAGCTGACACAGCGCTGCTGGGAGGTGATCGACGCCCAGGCCGAGCTCGCCCTCTGCTCCGAGGGCTTCTGCGAGATCGACCTGCAGACGCTGGAGATCATCTTGAGGAGGGAGACACTCAACACCAAGGAGGTGGTGGTGTTCGATGCGGTTATGAACTGGGCCACGGCGGAGTGCAAGAGGCAAGGCCTGGGGCCGACCACCCGCAACAAGAGAGACGTCCTGGGCAAGGCACTCTACCTGGTGCGGATCCCCACCATGAGCCTGGAGGAATTCGCAGACGGCGCAGCGCAGTCTGATATTCTGACACTGGAGGAGACGCACAATGTCTTCCTGTGGTACACGGCGGCCAGCAAGCCCAAGCTGGACTTCCCGCTGGTGTCCAGGAAGGGCCTGGCACCGCAGAGGTGTCACCGCTTCCAGTCTTCGGCCTACCGGAGCAACCAGTGGCGCTACCGCGGGCGCTGCGACAGCATCCAGTTCGCGGTGGACAAGAGGATCTTTATCGGCGGTCTGGGGCTGTACGGGTCGAGCGGCGGCAAGGCCGAGTACAGCGTCAAAATCGAACTGAAGAGACAGGGGGTGACGCTGGCGCAGAACCTGACAAAGTTCATTTCAGACGGGTCGAGCAGTACGTTTCCGGTGTGGTTCGAGCACCCGGTTCAGGTGGAGCAGGACGCCTTCTACACGGTGAGCGCCGTGCTGGACGGGAACGAGCTCAGCTATTTTGGCCAGGAGGGCATGACGGAGGTGCAGTGCGGGAAAGTGACTTTTCAGTTCCAGTGCTCGTCGGACAGCACCAACGGGACCGGCGTGCAGGGAGGACAGATACCCGAGCTTGTGTTCTATGCATAAGCTGCACTACAGTTGTCTGGACCGCTGAGGGAAGATTCGGTTCATCCCTGCCTCCCAGCCTTCAAAGTTATGTAGCATTAAAAGACACTAGATTACTGTCACACTAAATGGCCTGGTTAATTCTCTGAGAGACTATTTTTAAAAAAGTGAAGGAACCGCTGTTTTATCTTATTTAATTTAATGTTATTTTTTAATTTAATTATTGGGTTACACTTAACGTTATTTGCTCTGATGCCTGTGTTAAGGGCTGTGGCTGCTGTAGAAACAACATTAGTACAGCGCTTTGTGGTTATGTAATCAAGCTGAGCTCCACAACTGGAACAAGTAGGGACTGCTTCAATTTGTGTAATTGCAAGTCTATACAATGTTGTCACTCTAGTCTGGGGAGCAATATTACAAGAGGAGCAACCCTTTATGTATAGTGTTATGGTTAACAATGCAGAAAGCAGTACGTTGTAAAAAGAGGAAAAAAAACAAAGTTGTTTTGCACTTCAGAGGACAGCCTCAGCTCCGTTGTCTTTTGTAAAATACGATTTAACTGTTAACAGCTTGATGCTGTTAAAACCCAGATCTGTTCTGTACAAGAATGCTTATAAATCTGATGAAAAAACATAAAGGTTATAATGTGACTGAAGCCACAGATGTCACTTGTTCATCATTATGGTGCATGGGCTGGTGTGTGAAACCAGGGGAAGGGGCTATTCGAGGTGCAGCAGCGCCCTCTACGTATTACAAAGCGAACTACGCCTAGGTTTCACAAAACACACATACACACAAGAGCAGCATGACTCTGACATCCAGGTGAGGCTGAGAGTGTGTGCACGTTACAAGACTGAACCCTAATTAGAGCAGCCAGATGTGCACAAAATTCACGACTGAAGTGAAAAATCAATAGTAAGATAATGGATCCCAAATCAGCGCTGAGTGTACCTTTTCTTGTGAAATTAAGAGCCATAATCACTGCAAGGGTTTGGGTTTGATTCCCACTTCAGCCTCCAGTAGCAAAGCTGTTCAAACACATTACTGATCCACCTTTTTCCCCTTCAAATAAAAGCATCTTTCAAACGGCACATGACAACTTGGCTGGTTAAACAACCTGACAGCTCAAAGCAGGATCTCTTATATTGTGAATTCACCAGATTGAAGTGAGGTCAGTACCTATAGCCGGGGCGTTGATGCACAGCTCCCTGGCCAGGGCGAGGAACGTTCGTCCCAGGACGTAGACGTTCACCTGTGGAGGAGAACGGAGATTAAAACCAGAGCAGCGATGAAAAACCAACGAGCAAAAACATGACGCTGCTGTTCGAGGAAAACCTTTCGCTTCCTGTTTTGACTTCACATTTCACCTGAGTGAATGAGATTCATGAACCCGAGCACCATGA
>OMLB01037408.1:0-10118 GCA_900302555.1 Myripristis jacobus | reverse complement strand
AAAAAAAAAAAAAAAAAAAAAAAAGTTGACCTTTTAACAATAAAAATTGGTGGTTATTTTGCATCTTGCAGATATAAATAAAGAGTAAAAAATATTCAGTTCATATTCAGTTCATGACCCTGCAGTAGCCCAGCTTGTTTTTGGAGCTACATATTTGTCTGCTGCAGTGATTTAAAAAAAAAAATCAATATCTATACTCTGTCTACATAAAGAAACAGTCATATTTTGTATCATATTTTGTGCAAATTTTACAAATTGTCCAAAAAAAAAAAAAAAAATGACAGATTTAGCAAGAAACCATTTAAAATTATATTAACATTTTGCTTTAAAGTTGCTTCAAATTCCTGTTTTTGCACTTTTGAGATAATGCTGGTAGCCCACTGTCACTCAAAGGAGGGCGTGCTAAAGTGTTGGCAGGGATCACTGGAGCGACTGATGTGCTGGAGACACGTGAATGAGTTTTGTGTCTTCGCTGTCATCATTTAAAGTGTTAAGCTGACCAGCAGGCCATTCTGCCAGCCACTTGTATTTCTTTAACTGTGATACAGATACACTTGAGGCTGCTGCCCATGATTTTCAGTCCCTGTATATTCTGTTTTACATCCTGTTTTAGCAGACAAGCAGGTATCGCCATTCTACTCCTCAACGCCGACTTTGCCCACATTGTTTCGGTTTCATTTTTAGCTTTTGATCTGCATATCATTCCTAATTTTATTTCACTTCTTGAATGGAAACTGCTCGTTGCCTGCTTTGATTAATTTGGATGTATGCTTTTTGAGTTCTCATTCACTCAAACTAACGGCACCACCACATTCACTTGCTGAATTGACTCTATTCTTTGTCTGGTGGGGTATTATTCTCTGGACCTTTACCCCTAATTAAAATTGTGAGAAGGCCTGATAATGGTGAAATGAATTAACAAGTTTTAATAATACACTGGAACTTGATATGACATTTGGAAATGGCCTTGAGAGTTTTTTTTTTCTTCTTTAAAAAAAGGTTACTAGAGAGTTCAGAAGCTGTGAATTACAATATTCAGCAGGATTGTCTAGTTCATCAAATGGCATCTACTGTAGGCTCTGTGAGTGCGTATGTATGGATTCATAATATGCACCAGTCTTCCTCCCACAGTCTTTGTTATGTACAAGGTGAGGTATTCCCATGTTATTTACCCAATGAGAAAATAACTGAGCACAATCCTTAACATATGCAAAAATGAATATTCAATTCTAAACCCCATTCTCTCCTGAGTTCAGCCAGCATGGCGCACAATATGCTACTTTTCTTTATTATTATCCTAACAAAAATAAATTTTGTTGCAGGGACCAAGCATTTAATCTCAGTAGATGGGAAACGACGAGAGCCAAATGAGCCATTATACTGTATAATGGTTGTAACTATGAGCATATCAACATCATGACTGCTTAGATTGTCTGCTTGACAAGGACTAATGGCACAGTTCAAGGGCAGTGCAATCAAAGGGGCATTAAAATGAGCTACAGCTATCTTTGTCATATTTCATTGTGCACGTATGGTATGCAAATATAATTCCGAAACCTATTTAACATTTAAGAGCTTCGGAGTAAGACATATGTAGGGGAGTTACAGCCGTCATCATCCACCAAAAATCTTAGCCGAAGATGTTATTTAGAAGCTGGGAGACCACTAAATTACTCATTACCAAGGACTTAAAATTCTTCCGCAACCCATGAGCTCATCCCATTATGCATTAAATGAGGGGGAGAGAATGGAAAAAATAGATGTAGTCAGGTTGGCATACATGTGGTGAACTATCAAGGATGCATTTCAACACCCCAACGTACACATCATCAGCAGTCATTACAGGGTGAATTTCCTGGGGGAGGTCACACATGTTGCAGAGATAACAAGCTCTCCTCGCTGTCCCCAGCAGTAATAATGCATAAACCTCTGTGTGCCTACCTCTGGGTACTGCAACTGATTCCAGGCACTGGGCTTTTCATTTCAAGCTTTAGAGGAAGGAAAAAAAAAAAGACACTGCAATCCTTGTTTGACAAGGAAACCAGCTCTGGCTGTCAAAGCTCAATGGCATCTCGCACATAACATCTATCTTTTATTACTCACAGTAACAGGGGAAGAAGAACACTTCCTCTGAATCCTTTCTCTACATTCTCAGTACGCTAAATGCGTGCCCCTTTTCCCACAACCTTGGCCCAATTTATTTCTTTCTCCTGGCTTTGCTGGCTTTTGGCATTTCCAAAGGGGTGAGTAAGGTCACATGGTGCTCAATTAAAAAATATGGAGTCATGAGCTATCTCTGTGCAAATCAATCCCAAAACAAAGTCAGCCCAAGGTGAAGTCCCACACCCCAGGGCTGTGTATCATAGTCAGGCCGGTCTTTTCTGAGCTGATCACAACCCCTTCCAGTTCAGCGAGCTAGCATGGTCCCTGACTCCACTGTCAATGAGGGGGCTGCATGCCTTAATGGCAACTGTTAAACCACCAAATAAACCGCATTCTATTCAATCTGAATTCATTTAACCTTTCTGTTTACTCCGTTTTCAAGGCTTTGAATTCTTTCACCCTCTCGCCATTTTGAGAACTGCCTCGGAAGGCCGTGTTTGGACGTTCTTTGCCCTGCATTACTGAAAACGATTTGAATTCTGTTGCATGGCGAGTGTCGGGGTCTTGGGGGGGAGGGGGCGGTACTTTGAAGAGATCAAAGAGAAATATGTCATCTGCATGAGAGATGTGGAGTGTTATAAGTTGCAGACTGCTTGAGCATGGCATGCCTCGGATTCCTGATGGATCACAGGGGGGCCAAGGTGAGCGTTTGTCCCCTCAGGACACATCCTGACACCATAGCCACTGTCTCAGACAGTAATTGAATTTGATGTTTCTTCCTTGATAAGTGTTTTCTGTCACTGATAGATACCAGTCCAGCACTTCCTCTGTCCTCGAAGCTCAGAGCAGGAGCCCATTTACATGAAAAAGTTCCCTTGCACATGCTTATTAGATGAACTGCAGAATGGAAGTGGGTTAGGCAAGGTGACGGAGAGAATTACAAATTCAAGGTGCATAGCAACAGAGACAGTCGTTTCGCAGATGAAGAACTTCTTGTATGTCAGACAGTCATCGGGGGTTGCTGCCGCTGCTGCGATGGATCGCCACACGCAACCATGCGGAGAAAAGTCACCTGCACTAAGTAACAACTCCAGGAGCTGCAAAGGTCATTGGGACTAAGTGCACACAAGTCAAGACAGATGGATGTGCTGCAGAGGTTTATTGGCTTATCATTAAACTAAGTGTTGGGCCCTGTGGGAAAAAAAAGGTTGCTGTGAAGGAAGTAGCAGTTAGAAATGTTTAATTCTAACATGCATAGTGAATAATAATGATGCTATGTGGGGATCCCATACAATTTCCTGAAGTAAAGTTCTACTTTGTGCAACACATTTCTTTCAGAATATGCTGAAATGATGCTAAAAGTCTGGACATGTACAGCACACCAGTGTACTGTGAGCTCTTTAAGCAATGAATCAATTCACATTTGATTTTGGAATCAAGACTCTTCCAAAATATGTAGATTAGCATATTAATACTCAATGACATTTGCTCTTTTCCTCTATTGCCAATTGTAGATCATTTTGCGCTATTGGACTGTAATTACTGTAAAACCATTCTCTTACACGAGAGAAACAGCCCTAAGGCATGCTGCCTTTGTTCAACATTTACATAACAGCTCCTCATTATAATCTGAAAGTGTAAATCAGAAATTCCTCACTGTCTATAGCGGCCACAGTAAACTCCAACAGCCAATATGGAACCCATCAATACCCTGTAGCTTACTGTGCTTACAATTTTGATATCAGATAAATGAGACGTTCCATATGGCACAGTAGGCTATGGACTGCCTGCTCCATAATGCTACTGTGTGATCATCACCCACACATGCAATGTTTTATTCATGAGCTCTCAAGGTCCAGTGACTCACTATGGGCCACTTAGTTTGCTCCTGTACTCAGCGTGGCTCAATTCAGACCCTCATAATAGGAGGAGGTCAAAACAATGGTTGATCATTGCATTGCTTTACTTGAGAGCTGATAGTGCAGGCCACAGCCTTGAACCAAAGGTAATGGCATGGCTTTAAGAGGACACGTGAGCTTATGCTCATTCACTATAATTTGTCCTTGAAAAGTAAAGTAGAAAATTCACCCTTTAGATGAATGCTGACCTTTTGACTGCTGCTGAAAAGTGGAGTGAAGTCTTTTCAGGCTAAAGAACGTACTTCAATTGTTCTGTTAAAGCATTAAAGCTGTACAATGTTGTATATGAATATAATCAAACATATTATCAGCCTGATTCAAAAATTAAGGCTACAACTAAGGGCATTGCCTGACACAACACATTTGATATGGTATGAAATATTTTTGCACAGGTGAGGGGTAAAAAGTTATTATTTGTATTTGTGTAAAATAAACACAAAATTTTTCAATGCATTCTGTCACTCAAGAGCTTGCAGAACTATAATGCCTTTGGTGGATCCATTAGCAAATCGAGAAATAAGTATACTATGTTGTTTCGCTCGTAGATGGTAGAAGCAAGCGAGTCTGAAAAAAGGTTTGCTGTGCATGCTGGGTGATGTGGTATTTTCAGTATGGATATCTGCAGCCCGTTTATATTGATTTTCTCAAGTTATACTGGACCAATTATAAAGAAAAAAAATCTTTGCACTTTTGAACTGTGGAAATGTACAGTTTCCAAATAATGTGGGTTATTCCAAGCTTTCTGACAAAATGCTAAATTGTCTCCACGGCAGTAAAATGAGCATTCTGTGCAGATAAAGCCCAACTCGCCAACAATGGCTCAACCTGTTGCCAAAAGATTTTTACACCACCTCCACTCCCTAAGCCACTAAAAAGAAGTCAGGAGGAGGAGGTCAGAGGAGTGCACAGTCTACTCACACCATGTTACACAATTTCTGGATACTGAAGTCCTTCAAACTTTCAACAGTTCAAACAGCTAACTCCTGCTGGCACTTGCGGCTGCTAAAATGGGCCTGGTGCAGCAGCAAAGTGGTCGTCCATGAGATTCTTTTTGTTTTGATTTTGGTGACATCTTTAGCGCTGTGTCCTCATGGCTGTTGAGTTCTGCACTGCACTTCCCTGAGATCTCTGCTCTTTCCACCAGTGTGTCCAGTGCTGTGCTTTGTTTTTTCCCTTGGATTTTCTGCTGGAGAAGTTTGAAGATCTGTAGGTTACACTGTTAACACTCCTCATGCTGCTACTACTACGACCACACTGATGCAACCTTTGGAAAACAAATGCTGAAAATTCGGACTCCATGGATTACTCTACATGCTTTTTACATGGACCGTGGTAGCTAACAATCTGCGTGATCAACATCCTTAAGGGTCAAGATGTTTTATAGGGTAACTGCTATATCAGGGTTGACTGTCACTGTAAGAATAAGTGAGAATAACGGTGGTAAGAATAATGGTGAGGAGCTCTGACATCCATGAGGAGATTGGAGTAGAGCTGCTGCTCCTGCAAATTGAAAAGAGTCAGCTGAGGTGGTGCGTGCATCGAGTTAGGATGCCCCCTGTGTGTCTCCCCGTGGAGGTGTTCAGGGCACGACCAACTGGGAGGAAACCCCAGGGCAGACCAAGCGCACACTGTATCCTGACTGGTCTGGATAGGAGGACCACTGGGACTGACCTCCTCAGTCTGCTACTGGTAGAGATAAGCAGCAGAAAATGAAGAGATGGATGGATAGATGGATGGATGTCACTTTAAGCTGTTTTTAACAATATCTGCAATATTTGGCTTTGCAACTAACTCTTGGATGTCAGCAAACGTCTGCAGTCATGCCTCAGTTTCATTGTGCATGCTCATATTGCAAATACCTATGCGTTTTTTGTTTTGTTTTGTTTTGTTTTTGAAAGTTCGGAAAAAATCTGTTTTCGATTGGACATGGCCTGTTATTCTGTACAAACTGGAAGTGCAAAATGAATCACCTCCAGTGTGCCATGAGATTTTCCCTGCGTAAAACTTTCCAGACATCACGTGTTCAGAGCAGCAAATGTAAACACTTTTATGCACTGGTGATAGGTTAAATTACTATTGCATTGCTTCAATCGGTGCCAGGGAGCAACAGAATCAGATATTTATACATCTGAAAACATTATGGATTAAACAGAAAACAGAAAACACTCCGTGCACAGCAACAGTTCTCTCCTAGGTGCAAACTGGTGCAGGTTAAACACGGTGAATTTAAAAGAGTATCCCAGCGCACACCACGATACTAGGATTACTAGGATTACTTGTTGAGTAGCTCATTGAGTGAATCTGATGAAACACTGTAGTTCCCTCCTTTTGGCTTTAATGCAATTTATTGATAAAGCAGTGTCAATCCTCCCGGTGTGACCTGGAATACTCTTTTTGGTTCATTATGGATTATTAATTTTGACGTATTGGCATGGTGAGTTCACAAGACAGCAGTCCAGTGGCAGGTCGATGTCTTGCTATGAAAGCCTTCAAGCACACACATTCACACAGGTTCTGTCTGCAGCAAACCCCGACGCACCTTTTGTCACGTTCGTGCACACACACACCCGAACACATCCACACAAAACGCATTCCTGCTGCTCACAGTCGGCATTGCAGCTGGACGTCTTGGCTGCATATAGTGTTAGTGACAGTGACATGACAGCATTCCTTTATGGCTCCCTTATATTCCCCTACAGTGACAGCAAGGGAATGGAGAGAGCTGCCAGGCATCATGGAGAGGAATCCCTGTCTAGCGTTACCCTGAGGCTTCCCCTCCCCTCACGTCAAGATAGATAACCACTATAACCTCACGGGAAGCAAAGACAGAGAGGGATAGGTGGGAGAGAGAGGGAGATGGGGAGAGGGGGAGAGGGCGGCAGACACAGAGAAACTTGCTTTCTAGGAAGGCCAGATTATGTCATTTCTTCTGCATGAGGTAGCAAGTGAAATACACTACCTCGCAAAAATACACCTCGCAAAAATACACAGGGAGGAAGGTTGCATTTTTATCGAGCATGTGTGTGGGGAAGGACTGCGGATGGGAAAAAGTCAGCCAGGAAGAAAAAGTATTCTGTCCATGTCCTGCTCCGACTGTGAAACTCCAACGTCCTCGCTGTTCTGTGCATTGCCCGATGCAATGTGGTGCTGGTAATGGCTGTGATCGTAATGGCGCAAAATGTTTTAATAGCTGTCAGCGTGGCGTTCACACTGTATTTTAAGTTAAATGTCCTGCCATATAGATAATAGTGCAATCTTTTAAGTGAGTGAGCACTCAGATAGTGGAACTATCTCGGAGAGAAACACAACAGCAGAAGAATAAACCAGTATGCCTAAAGGTGTCGGCAGTCTTGAACATTTTAATAGATATTTTGTTTTGTATCCCTTTGCCTAAAACTTTTGATTGACGTGCTTTCCGCATGGGGCTGCAATCTGGTTTTTGTTTTTTGATTAGTCATTCTGAGGTTTTCCCGGCCATCCTACAAACGTCTGCGTATTCATGGATCTCCAGATTTGATTACAACATGATTCAAAGGAAATAACCAGGATGGATTACTCTGCCTGCTTGGCATTTAATTATTGGTTAGTGGGCCAGGTGACAGCTGAAAAATGCCAAGGAAGTTACACGACACAGAGTGCTGTAGTGAAGTGATGATAATTACTGGGAAAAATGTGGATGCCAAAACTTCCCTGCTTTTCCTTTGTTCAAATTGCTTTTCTGTGTATTTATTGGTGAAAGGCAGGCTGACACTATAGGCTTGATTGCTGAGAAATGGGAGCTAAAATTACCTCAAAAGCCACTTAAATCAACAACATGGTCTTTATTTCTAAATGAGGACAATTTTAACCCAAAATCTGAGCGATGTTGCACTCGCTCCACAGCTCAATTCATTAAGCATTACTGGTGGAAAAACATAACTGATATTTGTATGGTCATTATCAGAGAAATATCAATATCAATTTCATTACCCTCAGCCCAAAGAGCCATCTGAATATCACACGGAAAAAACAGGAACTATCCTTTAAGTTTGCCTCTGTCCTCATCGCCAAACAGCAAACGGGTCAATAACCCATCATTATAGAGCTTCACACTTCGCTGGCTGCAAATTGACTGCCTGAAGGATTAAGGAGAAAGCCAATGATGCCAGTGCTGGAGATGAGACAACATTGCTCATCTTCTCTACCTACTAAAAAACCTGGGGTGCTTTGAGAATACCGAGGCTCCAAAAAAGAAAGAAAAGATGGCGTGACAGGACATAATCCTGTCACCAGGGATATTGTTAATCAGATGGGAGGGCATATACTTACTCGGATCAATGTCCCGTCACTGCACGAGCACTCAATAGAAAGTGGAATAAAAAAAAGCATCTGGGTCAAAGTCAAATATTTGACAAAGTCATTTTGTATTGTGAATCTGACCTCAATAAACAATTTAGCTGTTGTGTTTTTTTCTTTTCAGTTATGATATTTGAAAGTTTTTCTCCCTCTCAAGAATGTGACAAATGCATAAATCCATTTTATTTTGAATATTTATCCTTCGCTTATTTTTCTCCCCCTAAAATTTCACATTAGACACACAAAATATATTATTTGTTGTGTGGGGAGTGATCGGAATTAATTCAGCACAGTTGTGCGCCCAAGGTCTACCTACAGCACTTGACATAATGGCATTATCTGCATAGTTATTACAAGCAGACATGATTTTCTCGTGTGCTGAGTACACTGGATGCAGTTTACACAGCGTACAATAATCAATTTCATTTGTCTCATAGGAAACCAGATGTGACTTTGAGTTCTTAACAATGAAGAATGTGTGAGGTACAATGCAAGCCACGGGAATGCAGATAACAGTGATATTTGTTCCTGGTGGGCTACATTACTATTCTCAGCAGGCCATAAATGAAGACGCTGCCTTTCCATTTAACCTGCAAACGCACATCAAAAAAGACTTACTGCACCGAGCAAACACTGCCGAAATCTAATTTCTGTGCTGCAGTTAGAAAGGATTAGACTGATACACTGATTTGCTGATAGAGCCGGCCTTTTATTAAATATCAACCATCGGCAAATTACAAGGGTCATTGCCAATATGATCACAGCTACATGCATACAGCTACATTATTGTCTTTGTGTTTGATCTTTTATTAGCTTTGTGTGTTTTACTTATGATTGGTCCTGTGTTGTGTCTGGTTTTTCTTTTTCTTTTTTTTTATTAGTTAAAGCAAAAATGAACTTTGGTAGGGTATTGGGCTGTATAGTTATTGTTGTATATAGTTGTTGGAGTCCACATGGTGGTGAAATATCTTCAGTAGTGTATTTGTGTCTCTCCATTCACTTCCATAGTATAGCAAAAAAAGCTCCCAAAATCAGACTTTTAGCACATAAACAGGCATGAACAAAGTGGATTATGCCAGTTTAAAGTACCATCAGGTTGTTTCTTCCTGGTGCAAGACTACCTGCTGGATCTAATTTCAATTCAAATAGGAAAATAACAAGAAAAAAAACTAATTTGTTTCTTAAAAATATGGTTACCAGCCCTTTTTTTAAAAACCATTTTTATATATTGGCATAATCTGCTTTGTTCATGTTCGTTTATGTGCTAAAAATGTTATTATGGGATCGTTCTGCAGTTCTATGGAAGAGAATGGAGAGACAAAGATAATCCCAACTCTTGGTGAGTTTTGGTATCCGATGATGTCTCAAAGGTATTTCAATGATTTATCCTACCTGAGAATAATGAAATCAAAGATTTAAAAAAAGGTTTTTTGTCTTTTTTTGGGAAGAAAATGGCTGCATTTATCAGCACAAAATATCAGCCAACCACCAGCTTCAGCACAAAAATCCTGGAATCAGTTTTAGCCTTGCAAACTTGAATTGCCCAAATTCCACCTGCAGCTATTGTGTTTCCATGAGACTCAAAGCCCTCATTAACACATCTGTGATTAAATAAATCTTGTTCTGCTCACTGTGGAATGTGGAAGCAACCTGTCATCTCCTTGCCTTGTGTCATAATATGTGCAGCAGCTCTCTTTTGTTGTCTCCGCAACCCCATGATTACAGCACCAACCTAAAGATGATGTCTTTTTCATTCTTTTT
>OMLB01037407.1:28712-38712 GCA_900302555.1 Myripristis jacobus | reverse complement strand
CTGAATAAAGCACTCTCATACAGGTTGCTATTTATTCTACTTTTCTATACATTTCAATAGAGTTAAAACACGAGACGTACTGCGTTCTGAATATCCTTAAGGTATAGAAAGGAGAGGGTTTAGTCTAATTTTCTCCTTGAATGCAACACTCTAATCTACTTAAATGGAAAGTTGCTTTTTCAGTTTTTCTAGGCCATTCATTTCCTGTTTTGTAAAGTGAGATTGAAGAGAAGACTGAAAAGAAGATTTCATTTATGTGGGCTAGATCCTGTGCGACATACATTATATGGCAACAACACATAGTATTGATATGTATAGCTAGGTGATGTGGACAAAATTTAATTTGACAGGGATGACTATTGGTGCTTTCTTGAGATTTTTAAACCTAAGAGATTTTTTTAGTCATTAGTAATGTGAATATGATGCTCGAGCAGGTTGAGGCAAATAACAGAGCAGCTTGAACTGTCTAATACGTTAAGAAAATGTCATCTCTGTCCTGTGTTGCAGCCTTTAAAATCATGAAAAGATAACCTTTATGTGTGATCATGATATTATTATTTCCAAAATCCCAAACAATATCTAGTCTCATATCACAATATCGATATAATATGGATATATCGGCCAGCCTTATTGACGTGTTGCTTCGTTCAGTAGCGTGGCTGTCTTTCTGGAGACTGAATCTCTGACTTTGTGTCAGGAGGCTCTTGGTTCTTCAGTTCTCACTTTTTTCGTCTGAGATGTGGATCATTCCCAATCTCCAAGGTCAACTGTGTCATACACTAATATGTCCTCCAATCCATTTCTCGCCATTCCAACTGATAATATTACGCCTTTCCATCATATTTTCACTAAGACAGTTTCTTTCTTCTTTCTCAGTTTTTTTTTTCTTAGTGGCCCCCAGCCACAAGCGAATATAATCTACAGCCATGACAGCAAAATTTTGCGGGTTTCTTTCTTTCTTTTCTGACTGGCAGCAGGCATGAACAGTTTAGGGAGAGGAAGAGAGGCAGAATGATTCAAAAATGCCGTACTGCCTCGCATTAGCAGTGCAGTATATACTGCACAAACGTGGATATTGCATATCATTAATTAACAGAACGAGCTTTCCAAGTCACAGGCAGATGACTCACACCACTAACAAAGTATGTTATCTGCTTTTTCATGTTGCACAAATTACCCTGTTTATTAATTTCTCATATTCATCATCCCGTTTTCTAATTAACGTTAGCTGGACTCGTTTTGACCTTTGAGGGAGAGAAGGAGAAAGTGTATAGACGAAAAAGAAGAAAAAAACAAGTTCTTGTTTTGCAGTTTCATGTCTTTTGGGTATTGAGGTTAATGGATATACTGTTCGCTTCCAAAATAGCTTTCATAGAGACGATAATTGTGAGTACTGAAGGAGTAATGATTTACTGTGCAGATTCAGCACACACACACACACACACACACTTTTCTTGTCACATATGTCTCTTAGCAACTACAGCCAACCAAATGTATCCTATTTGCTTTTTTCTGCATGTTTTGCACATCAAAGGACCCCACCAACGGTTACTACAGCGTCAACACCTTCAATGAGCACCACGCCACCCCTGCCATGTCCCTGGCCACCAGCCAGCCCCCCGACGTGGTTCGGAGCCCACCCAGTGGAACCATGACCATGGGCAAGCAGCGGGTGCCCACCGGCATGTCTTTCACCAACATCTACAACACTCTCGGCGCCGGTCCCAATCGCCTGTACGACTACAGCCAGCGCTTCGTGCTGGGAATGGGCAGCAGCTCCATCGAACTGTGCGAGCGGGAGTTTCAGCGGAGCTCGCTCAGCGACTCCAGCTCCTTCATCGACACGCAGTGCGACAGCAGCGTCAGCAGCTACAGCAAGCAGGACGGCTACGTGCAGTTCGACAAGGACAGCAAGACCTCGGCCTCCTCCTCGTCCCACTACTCCCAGTCGTCGTCCCAGAACTCAGACCTCACCAGGCCTCTGCAGAAACGCATGCAGACCCACGTCTAACAGCCAGCGGGCGCCTCACTGGGACCGCGTGGCTGGACGGGATGTTTTTGACGGAGCCATCTGACCTACCCGGGGGAGATGTTTCGTGTTTTTTAACATGCGTCAGGTTGGTATTCTGACAGAGGGACATGACACGGTTTGCTGATGCCAACTTCCGAAGCTGTACGTCTCGATGACACAGGTGGAATCAAAAAAGCAACATCATTATCATGAAAGCCAATGTGAGAGAGAAAAAAAAAAAAAACAAGCAAAAAAAGAAAACAAAAAAAATCGAAAAACAAATCCATGACAATCATTTGTCTGCTTTCTCCACTCATAAAACCAACAATGAACGTAGTGATTCGCTGCTGTCCCCCATTTCGTTTCACTTCTCAGACTGCCTTGACATGTGCCTAGGTGTCTAGGTGCCAAATTACGGTTATGAGAAGATAAAACTGTGTAAAAAATAACAAGCAGCTTTTTTTTCTTTTTTTTTTATCATTGAGAAGACTGTGGGTGTTGTTTGCTCGGCTGCCCCTCTGGCATTTGAGGCACAGAGGGTATTGTTAAAAACTGATGACGGCTTTTCTTATACCTAATACAGAATTGTGAGACGACTATTGAGACCTTGGAGGGGGAAAATGATGTGAGCTGGCACAGCAACAAGCTCTATTAGATGTCACTCATTACCTGTAGATCTGTTACCACCACACCTTGGCAACTTTTAATGCTTGCTGGATTAGAAATTGGGGTCTCTTTTGTACAATGTGCTGTATTTTCTTTCTTTTTTTAATGGGTATCATGTTTTGGGACATTTGTGAGAGGTTTTTTTTTTTTTTTTTTGCCTTTTTGGTGTATGCCTTGTGAAGATTCATTATGAACTGCCAGGCCACAACTGAATGCATGGAGAAATGGATGTGTCATCTTGTGCATCACACACAGAGTTGACATTCAGGCGCTTTTGTTCCGTCACCTGCTGCTCCTTGAGGTATTACTTTAATTATTTTAAGTTCCCCTCCCCAAAGGACCTTATGATGTTTACAAGTGTAGCGCAGGGGTGTTGAGATCTGTACTTTTCCCATTTAATGTGAGACACTTGCAGCTTGTGTGTGTGTGTGTGTGTGTGTGTACTGTATCTCTGGAAAGCACTTTTTTTTTTTTTTTCCAGCTGCCAGAGCGGTTTCTCATCTCCATACTTGGCTGATATCGTGTTGTTTACACTAGAGCTCTGTAAAACCCAGCATTTTGTGAACTGTGATTTGACTACTGAATGACAACGGGGTGAAGACGAAGTGAAATTCTTGCTGTCTGACATTTCCGATCTTCCGGTGACTTTCATGCCCACTGTTTTAAGTGAGCCGAAGTGCTAGAGCCAGAGACAAAACGCTATCATTAGGTTTGAAGCCTGACAATTAGATTGCTGCAC
Source organism: Myripristis jacobus (assembly GCA_900302555.1). Classification (NCBI taxonomy): domain Eukaryota; kingdom Metazoa; phylum Chordata; class Actinopteri; order Holocentriformes; family Holocentridae; genus Myripristis; species Myripristis jacobus. The sequence goes on along the minus strand of OMLB01037407.1, from coordinate 35,296 downwards.
TCAAGAACAATGATTGAAAAGGGTGAACAAACACGAGCACTGCGACTATAATCAGCTGAAGTATTAGGAAATTAAGATGAGTCTATATGAAATGATGATGAGTGCCTCGGGGGTTTCAGTGGGCCATCAGTCCACGAGGCTACACGGTAAAGTCATGCTGCAGCAAAGCGCGTAGGATCCAAAGGTCGATCAGCCAATGCGAATACGACTCCAGTGTTACACCTAACAAAAAATAACACGGTCAGAGATTGTTAGTAATGCATTAAAAAGGGCGTGAAGAAAGCACAAAGTGGTACATTGCATAGCTACTCATGTTCTACAAGCGAATATAACTGAATAGCATGGGTTGATGTACTGTCATAACTAAGCACTTACAGATGTATTAGGCTCACTCTTGCTGTGTAATAAACTGAATTTCATCACTGTCATGTTTGACAATCCTACCTTACTTTTTGGGATTTCTGTTGTGAACATGCATTACTGTACAGAAAGAACGATTTTGTGCCAACATCGTGTTTTGATTAAAGAAAACTACAATATACCTCAATACCCGCTGATGACAAGCTTTTTTTTTTTTTACCTCCATGATATAAGTCACAGATGTTTGATTTGATTTGATTTGATTTGATGAGATTAGATTGGATTTGTCTGCTGCCATAGGATAGCACAAGGAAGAGTGAATTAAAACACATTTCCACTGTGGTGTATGATGGAACATAACTAAATAACTGTACTAAAAATGATAGCTTCGATTCTTGTTTTGTTTTATTCGCTGGTCCATTGGAGTGTAAGACGCCCGCCAAGTGTAGTCCATTAAATCCAAAATTCTGAGCGTTGACGGAAAGCTTACTTTGAGGGATGCACTACAAGACGTTTATTGTGGTTTCTTTTTCAACTTTCTATCCAGTTCACTGGCTTCCAGAATAGCGGAACTGTTTCCTGCCATAGCACTGCCACTGTTTCACCATGTAGGCTGAATACAGTCATGGAGCACCGCTATATGGTGTCACATTGGCTGTGCTACGGCAGAAAATAGTTCCACTACTGTGGAAGCCGTGGCATTGAAAAGTACACTTAAAGTGAAAAATGAAAAGTGTCTAGTGTCTGTTCTGTGCAACTTCTCATACAGTGCTGGAGTTTACGTGACGACACTGAAGGCAACACGTAGGCTATTTCAGGCAGTAAATGTTGCTGAGCAATGGAAGATGAGCAAAATCTGGGGCTCGCGTCGGGTTTCGACACAAAGAAAAGAATCATGCTCCCATCTCAGGTCGGGTTTGGACAAAAATACACTGTGCATCTTTCACAACAAATGTTCAGCTTTGTGTTGCCTCTCAAAATCATGTTTTTTTTACTGATCTGTATCCTCCTCATTCATTTTGAAGCAGAATACTCCGAGTGAAGCTCTTGCAAGTTCTTGCAACAGGGAAGGAATTAATGGAGCAGACTTGAAGGATGCATTACACCCACTTGAATCAGCAAATACCACTATATGGGCATCTGAACTATCACTTCATTTTGGTCCAAATTGATGTTCTCACTTGGTATGACAGGTTGGGATTTTCACAAACTGATACCGAGGAAGAAAAACGAGCTTCCTGCAGTGCTTTTTCACGTTGGGAAGTATACAAGACCTCAACCTTGCATGGTTTTTGTCAGAATGCTGACGATGAACCAAAGTAATCAGATTTCCTCTTGCCTATTTTTCAAATTTGTTTTCAAAAGATATTCACAAAACACAAAAGTCTGGCATACAGAGCACTTTAAAGCGACCTGTCACTCAAAGCACTGCGGTGGTAAATGAAGCATTAGTGACGTTGGAATCTCTTTTTTTTTTTTTTTCCACAAGGCAACTCTACTTCTAGTGTACATCATCCTGAAATTGTGCACCTCTTTGTGCTGTTATCTTGTTTACCAGACATACGTTGTGAGTTTGCATCGAGGATTGTGAAGATCAGCGGATGGAATCGCGCTCAGCACAAACATACTTACAGACACTCTGTCGAGCTTGTCCGTCTGTGAGCACAAGCTTTTGGTATTTGATACGAAGAAACAAAGCACCAAATGCAAGGATATACAGTACAGCGTTTTAACATTCTGACAAAAGACAGACTTGTTTTTGCTCGCCTTATCACTGCTGAAATTTCCTGTGGTTGTTTGTACTCTGCTGATGTGATTAGAGTCAAACCTGTGCTGCAGATAGTGAAGATGTGAAAATATATTCCCTGGATTTGGCTGAGCTTAGCTTCCATTTGGTGCCAAGTAACAACCTCTAACGCAGGAGGAAATTTTTAGGAGGTAGTCTTTTCCTTGAGGCAATGTTTCACTTTGGTATAACATTTTACCAACTTGACAGCTAATGCTTTAAACTCATATCAGGATGTAAGGAGCTAAAGTACTAAAGAATATAATGCATGCCTTAATCACTTCACATTTTCTGTGCCATATCCTGACCCATATTTGACCCAGAGAGAGAGAGACCAGCTTGAAAATAAACAGAACTCCACAACATGTAAAACAAGACAAGACAAGCCTAATCGAGGCCGGACCACAGCTGCCATTTGAATTTGTGAAAATGAACAATTTCCATTCTCCCATTTCATTTTCCTAGCGTGTATATTCATACACGTGAACCAGCAAGAAACTCCACAAGATCCCATGAGGCAGAGGCGACATTACCTGCCTGTCAGTCTGATCGCTTTGGCAACAAAACTTTGGCTTTTTCTTCAGGTAAGTTGAGACCACCGGGCATTGTCGGTGGTCCGGCCGTGAAGCCATTCCGCCTTGAGGATGGGTGTTTTATAGTAACTTTAAAATTTGTATTGTAGGAATGGTGTTTTGAGCAAATGTGTCTTTGGCTTGGCTCTGCCTTTAACACCTCTAATTACACTGGTGCACTGCCATTTTGAGGCAGTTGAGAGCAACTGCGCGACTGACCAACAAAAATCAGGTCCGAAGCCAGAATTATGACGATATAATTGTGCAGATGTTGAATCTAAGAGACAACAGGGGGGATGGAGGGAAAAGAAAAGCACAAACAGCAAAAATTCTCACCGCTGTTGCGTTGTGTTGACGCTCTGGCCTCTACAAAAAAAATTTAAAAAATTAAAAATTCAGCGATGGAGCTCACACCTATAGAGCTCAACAGTGACTGCCCACTTTTTGGCCAGCTCAGTTTTCGGAGGTGAATTTCCCATTAACTTTCTCCACAGACATCTCAGAAAATTCTAGCAGTTTTAAACCTGGAGCCAAGCCAACCAGCCACAGGATGAATTCTGACTATAAAATACTGGATCCTGGTGAAAAAAACTTGATGGAAACTGCAAAAACTGTTCAAATTTTTTTTTAAAGAGTGCAGGAACTACCCATCCCATAAACCTTTGCAACTGATACCTGTCCTAAGACTTCCAGCCCTTGCCTAAGGACAGTTTAGCTTGCCTCAACTTGAATTTAGTGTTGTAATACTCTGTGGTTTGTGATGTGTGTATATGTGGTGTTTCAGAGTGTTTTACGTTGTGTATGTAGCGATTATATTGCGGGTGTCATCGGCGTACAGTCTTTTGTTCCCAACTGCAATCACCCCTCAGGCTGTGACAGTCACGGGTGCGGTAAAGGTCTCCATGGTAACAGAGAGCCCCACCAATCAAAGATGTCGCCGTTACACTTTAGGATTGTGCTCAGTGCTTCTCCATGACATCGCAAATAAAACATGCTTTTATTTGGTGAATCTCTATCGGCTTGTGGCTTCTGCAGGAGTTGTCTCACAGCCTCGTGGCTCAAGGTAAGTCTTCCTTCGATGGTTGGGACATTATGGCTGATAATCACTATGCTTTTTCAGATTAGGATTGGGATTTTACTTCCAGAACCTCACTGCTGAGCTCCATCCGGCTGCTGGCACAGTGTAGGATTTGGTTTCTGATGACAAAATTCGGTCTCTTTGCCTTTACTAAATGGTTAAATGGGAATTTCCCAGTTTGGGATCAATAAAGTAAATCTATCTATCTATCTATCTATCTATTAGATGGTGAATTTTTTTCATTGCAAATTGTAATCAATATACATGGTAACTTCCTTTAGCGGTCCGAATGGAAACAAGGTGGTCACGTGTGAAATACTGAGACCTTTCCAGACTTTTCCCACTGAGTAAACACACCTCCCTGTCTGAAATTCCTTAACCAGCCTTTGTAAAGGTTTGGAGTTTGGTACTCTGTGATTTCTACAGTCTGGGCGGAAGCAGAAACCCTAACCCTAACCCTAATCCATGAGGGGAACTCTGGAAACGGGAGCTCCAGCGAGCCGAGGCTAAACGCTCAGGTGCGTACGGTGTTTGCAGAGCCATCAGCCCATTAGGGGAAAGTGTGTGGGCAGCGAAGATGATGAAGCCTCTTCATTGTAACTGAGCACTCGCATAGCCGCTATGATCAAGTCAGTTATCTGAGAGCAAAACTATTCATGCGCTGTAAAGACACTGCACTTTTTGGCGCCTGTTAGATCCATGCGCTTGCTCGAAATCTGCCACTGATGCACACTTACAGCCTCTCCGGGGGCACCAGTGACTCATCAGAATATTTTTAAACAAAGTCCCATCAATAGCAGTTGACAGAGCTAGGCGGCAAAGCAGGCAGAATATATTGGTCTATGATATTTGCTTTCCTATTAATTAATGAAAGGTTGAGGGCAGACAGGCTTTGGTCCAAGGGAAATCAGCGGGTGACATTTCCTGCTTCCAGCCTTGAGGGAAAGCAGCATGTGGTCTAAGTCCAAACAAGCGCAGGAGCCCCTCTCCTCCTGCCCTTTGCTCCACACTGTTAATTTATTCATGTCTGGCTTGCCAAAATTATTTTCCCTCTTGATTTTGATCTTGTGTTTAATAATGGCGATAATTGCGCCTCTTCAGCTTGCCAGGCTCACTGTGTGCCAGACTGATAAATATACATAAGTAATGATCGTAACATATATGCCACTTTTTTTCTCACCCCACTTTCCTCTTAATTAGCTTACTTAGTTAATGAGTTTTCGTCAGGCGCTGGTTGGATTAGTGTAGGACGTGCGCTCTTCCTTCCACAGGAACGTCCAATAAAAGTCACGCTGGGTTTTGCGAGGGGGGGGGGGGTTATGATGGGCTTTCATCGATCCATCCCTCCCGTGTTCCAGTGAAGGAGCCTTTCCATCGCAATCAACTGCGCACAAAGTGTCTCTCCTGCTGTTAATCTTTTCAAAACAGATGTACGGTGAGGAGAGTTCGCATGGAAGACGCGTCGGTAAATGACGAGTGAATGCTCATTTAGAAGGCGATCCTCGGTGAAAATCCTCCAAAGGGAGTAAACATCAAATAGACCTTCCCTCATTATGCAGCGGAGCTCGGAGGTGATGAAAGTGAGCACCACTGTCGACACTTCTCGGTATAAATTGAAATTAATCACAGAATTTCGGCTTCGTGTTTATCATTAGATGACTCAAAAAGGGGGCCATGCTTTTTGGCATGATCTGCCGCTCTGGAAACTCTGGAAAACGAGGTGTGGGATGTTGTAGGTGATCTGTGAAAATCAAAAAGTCTCACGGAAGAGAGGGTCTTTGTTACTGGTTAAGTTCGTTTGTTGTTTTCTGGTTCACCGGCTGTTGATTTTAATTGAGTGTGGCGTCTGGAAGAGATTTCCACAATGTGAAATAAATCACAGCAGAGTCTTTGGATTAATTTTGATTCAATTGCACTTACTATTCAGCTAACATTTTTTATTATTATTATTTTATTATTTTTTGGGACAATTCAATCTGATTTAAGTTCGTGAACAACAAATTTGCATCAACAATTCAAGTAATTACTTTTAGTCAAACGGTTCTATCCATTAATGAAAATGTGCACCATCCATTTTCTCTTCTGAAATGTGAAAAACAACATCAGAATTACCTTACCATTATTATTTCACTGTTATTTATTTTAAGAAATAACTTTTATGGGCAAAAAAAGGTTGGTGGTTTTTAGGATTCTGTTAGATCACTGCAACATTAGGTCTGTTTTTTTTCCCCCCTTGTCTTTTCTCGTCTACCAGATTAGTCTGCATGCCTTTTCCTCATTCTGATGATCGATTGAAGTCGTATTTCTGTTTGTAGAATATTTGTAGCGCCGGCTGCATTTTCACAGAGAATATCAAAGTAGGATATGTAATCTGTACTCAGGTGAACTCCTTGATCATCTTTACTCTCAATCGGCTATTCTCAAACGTAGGCTACAGCGTTCTCAGTGCACATTTTTGTTGATCGGCTCGTGCTGAAATTTTATTTGAACGCTCTTAAAACCAAACATGAGCATTTTAAAAGCGGTTTTTAAAGTTATTGTTTTCTTTATGTCTGCTAAATATGGTTTTGGTTCAGGATTACCTGTTGGATGGACAGATAGACAGTTGGACTTAACTGATCCTAAAATGGGAAATTCATGTTTTACAGCAGCAGGTTATCCACACATCACACAGGAACAGTACACTGCAAAAAAAAAACAAAAAAAAAAACATATCTATCAACACTAGAGGAGACAAATGTATAGCTCTAGAAAAATAAACACAAAAACAATAATAAAAAAGGATATA
>OMLB01037407.1:15840-28470 GCA_900302555.1 Myripristis jacobus | reverse complement strand
GAAGTGATGTCCCAGCTATCATGACAAGAAAAGGAAAACGGTGGGAAAAAAACCAACAAAAAATCAAGGACTGCAGGCGTCGGGGATGTGGCCGCTCGTCTGTTGCTCTGATGTGACTGGCAGGGCTGTCTGTCGTCTCACAATGCACACGCGGCTCATCGCATTTTATTACAGCTGGATTACAAAAGTGCCTGTGAGGGCCCAAGCAGGCAGGCACAAGGACTCGCAGCTTAACTTGGAAAAAGAAGAGGAATTTATTTAGCCAAAATATAAAGAAAGAAAAAAAAACACAGAAAAGCAAAAATACTAAGAAAAAGTTCTAAGCCTTAAAATGAGGTCAACTAAACAGAACTCAACTCAATAGAACCTGAACTGAACACCAGATGAACTGACCTAACAGCTAGACACACAGACTTAAATACTGGCTGATCAGACCAATAAACACAAAAGGGGGTAGACCGAGACAATTTTTAAGAAAATCATACAGAAAATGAGCAATGAGTAACAAATAAAGTTTTGTGGAACAGGCAGTGGGGCGTAGGGATACTTTGAAGATATTTAGAGTGTTTGAGTTTCCTGTATTTCAGCACTGTATTTCTACCGCTCCATTCACTTCCATAGCAAAACAGCTCCCAGAATAATACTAGTATGTATGTAAATTAGTATGTAAATGAACATGGACAAAGGAAACGAGCCCTGGTTCTTTTCTCCATCTAATTGCAATTACTTGTTAAGGTGCTATCCGGTCATTTCTTCATGGCGCAAGGCTACTGTGTGGAGTACCTGCAGACGAAACCTGACGGATCTACTTTCCAGTTCAAATAGGCTGTTGACGGGCTCGCTCGACTTCTGTCAGAGCAAACCAGCAAAGCCATGGACTGTGCTGCCCAGAGGTCCAGTAGTGTCTGCAAAAACTGTATCTGTTGACCAACCCTGTCTCCTAAAAATTAAGTTCCCACACAGCTATAACTCCATAATAATTCTTCTAATACCTCACAAAGAAACATAATCCATGAAAAAATAAGTTCCCCTTGAAACACTGAGGATGCTAACGCCACCACAAGACAATGAACTATAAACGCTACCCCTACAATCATCGCACATTTTCAGCGCCACCTCAAGGACGGACGGTTTGGCCGCGCATGTCACACGGAACAAAGGCCCACCCCGACGCAGGAATCAGGCCTTCATCATGATCACCATTGTGTCTGAAAAGAGAAACTACATCGATGCAAATTCCAAGGCCCTGCCTCGCGCCCAACGGTTCCCATCGGTTTCTGCGGAATAAGTCAGAGGAAATTGATTCGAGAGCTCCGAGTTCTCCTTGGGCGGAATTAGAAAACAAAAATCAGTCAATAAGAAAAAAGGCGGATTGATAAATAAACAAATAAATATCATGGTAATTTTGAGAGAGCGGAGCCGATTTTGCTGTTAATTACATTTCCCTCTACGCTCCCTCTTTCTGGGAGAGCCGCGGACCAACAAAAGTTTCTGCTCCACATAAATTATAGGTTTCTGAGAGAGAGCGCTAACTAACAAAAGGTATCGACTTGACATAAGGCTCTCCTCCGTGGGACTTGTAGATAATTTACTATGTGCTTATTGACATTTTGTAAGTGCCGGCATGAGCAGAATGCCACTGAGGTGAAACACCAAGACTTCTCACAGTTGATGCAGCGTTAAGAGAAGTGTGAGAGCGGCGCCCGCGACTCCCCTCTCTCTCTCTCTCTCTCTCTCTCTCTCTCTCTCACTATAAATCAAATAAATATTCCAGCCCATGAAATGAAATTGGCATCTGTACAGTACCATCCATCAGAAAAGAGTGTGACATAAGGCCAGCATGGGGGAAAAAAAAAAAAAGGCAAAGAGGCTGAACTCAAAACTTTGCCTTCAACAGAAATCTACAGAAAGATCATCAAAAATAATGGCACTCTCACTGAATATGTAAAAAATGTTCTTTTTTTCCCCAGCCTCTGCCATTTACAATTTAGTCCTCTATTTAATGATGACATTTTGAAGAATGGCTCGAAACATAAGTGGAATACTGAATCGCGGCAGCATAGAACGCTTAATGAAAAGTGTCATCTCTTTCAAATGAAATAAGTTATGTTACTGTGGTGAAATTGTTTACATAAATCAGAGTTTTGCCTTCGTATAAAGACATTCAAATAGTTTTCACTACAATGGCTTGCACTCGGCGACGAAGTCACAAGAATGCTCAAGGCCTGATGGATATCCACAGAATAGGTTGCCTTTATCTCCCATTTAAAGTGTTCCTATTATTCAGCGATGTCTAATAGCACATGGCAGAAGAAAGAAAGAAAGAAAGCGGTTCTCCGTGTGTTTCTGTAAGCTTTTATCCCCATCATAACTCTCCATGTCAGACACTTTCTCCAGTATGAAACATTAGCATGTGCTGCGGTTTCATATTCTGCCCGAGCCACACTGTCTAAGAATTGTTATGTGTGTTTTTAAAGGATCAGCGGTCACAGAAATCTCCCTGAGTAATGATTCATTTGCGAGAGGGATCTGTGTCGTCATTTTGTTCTGCAGTGGAGCCTTCCAGCAGACGCAGCGGTGACTGCATTATCAACGTCTCTGCTGGGCTGGATTCCAACTTTCTCATTGGAAAAGGTGGCCAAAAAAATGGAAATTTATTAAAGTGTGAGCAGGCTGTAACTTCAGCTACACGTCTCCTATGGCAAAGCTGGTGCTCTTGCTAAAGTCCCTTACAATAAAAAAGCCAAATACGCCATGGAAACTTTTTTTTTTTTAAGATTTATTTTGCGCACACAAAATCCTAAATCGTCTCAACAAGATCCGATTTACTGTGTTTGTCCTCTCGATTTGACATTTCAAGCTCAAATTCATAAAATTGGGCCCACGTTTTAGTTAAATTTCAAAAAGCATGGCCACAGTTTAACACATTGCTTCCCAAGGGTGCCTGAACTTAGGAGGGAGTCCAAAATTGAAATGTATTATGAATATGTATTATTACAAGCCGTATTAAATCATATATGTCTGTTATTGTGAATTTATGGGCAAGCTGGACACAGGCTCTGGCTCTGAGGGCACGTTTGGGTTAGAGGAGAGCACAAATTAGGAAAAAACGCAGGAAAATTTTCATAAATCTGAGAGCTCAAGATAGTAGATTGATAGTAAATTTGGTACATTGTGCAAATGAAAAAGAAAAGAAGCGCGAATTTGCAACACAAATTCACAAACACTTGACAAATCTCAGCCTCAGACGGTGAAAACTGTGGCGGCCGAAAAACATGGGGACATTTTTGTGGGCCGACCGGCAGACAGAGCCAGAAAACGTTTTGCGGGCCCTAAAATCTGCCATCCACGCCCATCGCTGTTCGGCTGCGTGTTTCATTATATGAACATGTGAAAACACCCATCTCGCATGCAAAGTGCATCAAGTTTTTACAGCGTAATAGAGCTAATGGCAGGTGAAACATGGGGGGGGGGATGTGCAAGAATTTAAATTTTCACCTCTCAAGTTAGAACTGTCTCGTGATGTCAGACAGCTGTTCATATGAGGAGGAGCGTGTGTGAGACATTCATAAAAGTGACATGAAATCTATTTCCATCTATATACCTTTTTGAGAGGCTGAATATAATACTGTTTTTTTTCCGCAGTAAACCGGATTTTCCCTTATTTAAAACAAAATTATCCTTTGAGAATCCACTTCAGCTTGCTTCATTTGTGGAGATAATAACTAGGATGGGAACGACGGATTATGAGATGGGTGTCACGTGTGCGCGCTGGGGTGTAAACCAGATTCAAACACACAACATCGTGAGTCGACTGCATGCACGTCCGTCCCCTGAACCACTGGGATTGCTCAGGATTATTATATATTTTGATGCGATGCTGAGGGTGCTGTGCATGTTGCGCTTGTGTGAGTGCAGGTATGAAAATGTTTGACAGTGAAAAAATTGCTAGAAATGTATTTTGGAAACTATATATCGAAGAGACAGGAAGCAAATACCTCCAAGCTGAGAGTTTGACAAACTGCGTCTAATATTTTACCGCAGAAATTCCATCAATATAAGCAGATTTGGGAGTTATTTTAGCAAATGATATGAGATGCAGGGACTTTGCCAAGGATTAGGATTCAGTGACTTGATGTCCCTCCAGGTGCAGCTGCTCTTTCCCTCCCTCTCCTCCCTGTAAACAATACCGAGTCTCGATGCAAGCCGCGAGTTCGCCGTCGCACAACACGCAGTAACACTGGCAGCTGAGAGCTCGCACCCTCAAAACGGGGTGACAGCGTCTTCCAGAAAGCCCCACCCTGAGATTCCCGTCACCCCCGACAGCCAGGGTGTGAGCGCTGTAACCTTGCCGTTCACACATCCGTGTTCATTTTCAATCCGGCGAATAAAGTCCCAATTGTGTGCAACATCTATCTTTAGCACAATCACTTCAGGCGCCTCCTTTTAGACTGCTCATTAACCCTTTCGCTAATTGGGTGCGACTCCAGCAGAGACCGGCTCTATGCTGCCTTCTACTGGGGCGCGGCCATCATGACAACCCCCCCCCAACCATGCGACACCCTCCCCAAAAAAGATCCATTCAGGCATCTCAGATCTCATTCATAATTTGCACAATAGAAAGCATTATCTGTGCACCACTGTTGTTCTTTGGGAAGTGTGACGTACGTGATGAAACACTGCATGTGCAAATGGCTCCACAAAGCAGCTATTTAAAAAGGCCTCTACCATTTCAAGGCCTCGTCACTCTGCCGACATAAAGGGAAACTAACAATTAACAGGCACACACAGCTGCCAGAAACATCCACGGCCATATTTAAGGTCTTACGCGGGGCCATGACGATTCAGAGCCGCTTTGATAAGTGAAACCCTCGTGCATTCACGGCCATTTAGCTTATCATTACTGGCCGAATCTTCAGAGATTCGCTGAAATGCATGTAATCATGTCAAATGTGGAAATGTTTGTATTACATTAAATATTCATAGAGGACATTCTGAGAGCATAAAACAATTACCACTTCAGTGCACATAATCTTAACCACCAATACTTTCAGCTCCCAAGATGGTCAGTGTGTACAAATAAATGGCTGCATTTATTTCATTGTTGCATGGATGGAAATGCCCCCAAATTAAAATTGTTGCGGCTGCACTGTGTCATGCACAGCCGCCTCTGTAAGAGAAAGGCATCGCAACATTAAACATGCCTTACTGGCCAACTTTGCTGCACGTGGCACACTGCGCAACTACTAATCCATATTTGATGTTTTTCAGATCACTGCTTTGCATCATGAGTTGCTTTTCTTCCATTTGAACCTATAGCAAGCTACATATTGTTTATTACATTCATGCCTGTGCCCTGTATCCTATAGGGCTCGGATTTGTCTTCTGCTAATGAACAACAAAAGAAAAACACTGCAGCCTATGGAGGATAAATGCAGGCTAGACTCAACAACGTCCATGAGAGAAAACAATCGCTGGCGGCCAGCCTTTTGAATCAATAAGTAAACAAACAAACAAACCAATAAATGAATAAATGAATGAATAAGCACACAAATAAAGAACCGAGTAAATAAAGTGATATACAAACAAACAAGCCGATAAATAAATAGCGCCGCTGCTGATTAACTGGGTATTGAGTGATAGGTGTTTGAGTGCTGCCACCTTACAAGCCAAACTTGTCTTTTAGGGGAACGTCAGCTCTAATATCGATACGGGGTATTAAAGGAAGAGCCTCTACTTTGCCCCGTAAACGCTTGGGGTGAGTTACTCTCTGTTTCATCACTTTTTTTTTTCATTCTGCCTCTGAATTCTCTCTCAAAAGGGATACAGAAGACAGAGGGTATGTCCCTGTGATGGATTATAAAGTGAGTTACTGCTCGTCGTTGGCAACAAGTACGACAAACAGGCACTCAATGTCGTTGTGTAGTTCAGGAGGCCAAGGGGGTGGACGGCCACTGCTGACTTTATGAAACAAAAGGCAATAAAAGGAACTTTTATATGTTGATCTTAGACATTTAGTGCCATGCATGCACTCAGGGAGGAAGGTGTCAAGGCTGAAGAACTAGGAAACGGCTGTTGTCTCTCAGATTTGAGTTTTACCTCTTTACAGGTGTACAGTGTGCAGTTGTGTATTGTGTTGTGTGTATTGTGTTGTGTAATGTGCACAAATGAAATTGAAAGTTGAAGCTGAGGTATTATCACTATTGTTGGTAGCAGTAATATTCGTACTAGAAGTAGTAGTAGTAGTTAAGGTTGGTAGTAGTTATACTAGTAAAAGTTGTAATGGTATTAGGTGCAGTTGCAGTGTAAGTTTTATTAGTTGTACTAATAGTAGTAGCAGTAGTAGTACTATGTGCAGCTGTAATAGTACCAGTAGCAGTAGTTGTGATAATTGTAATATTAGCAGCAATAGTAGCAGTACATGTAGTAGTTATAACTAAGGACAGGAAGTATTTTAATTAAAATTATGTAAAGTTTGTATTTTAATTACTGTTGACTATTTTGTAATTTGTATTTCATCAATCTGAAAAAAATATGTAACAATTTGTAATGTAACATGTGAAATAAGCCTTTTCACATGTGAAAATTTAAATTTCAAATGTGAACTAACCATTTTCACATGTGAAAAGAAAACAATGTTATATGTGAACTTTAACTTTTTACAAGTGATTTTATTTTCACATGATTTACATTTTTCAGCTGTGAAAAGAAAACAATCACATCTGAACTTGATTTTTTTCACATGTGATTTGCTCATTTCACATTTTCCAATGTGAAAAGAAAACTGGCCACACAAAGTCATGTGGAATTAGCATTTTCTCATGTGACTGGCATCTGCGGTTAAGGTTAAGATTAAGGTTAAGGTTAAGGTTAAGGTTAAGGTTAGGACAGAGTGAAGTGCTACTGTGCTGAATCAAGTGCGCATGTGCAAGAGTGTGTGACAGTTTTGCAAATCTAGGGTTACCATTATCGTGCAACCAGATGATGAAGACAATGGTTTTCTTTTACCAAATTTATTCTGATAGTCAACCTTTAAGTTAGGAATTGAATCGTTACAAACAAAGACTGACCTGCTGATGTCCGTGGCCCCCTGGCACCAGAAAAGAGGGGCCCCTGGAACGGGCACTTACAAATTCATACCTTAATAGAGTGGGCTGTTCTTTACAGTAGACAGTTCTTGCTGATTGGATACAGAAAATATGAAACCAGGGAAAAACCAATGGATGATCTCGGGGGTTCTTGGAGGGAAATTCAAACGATGGACACAAAATGGATGGAAACAATGGAAGGTGGTAGTGGGGGAAGACAGATAGAGATAAAGACGGAAGAAGAGGAGGTGAAGATATGCTTTCTTCCTCCACACCATCTAGACATGGCCTTGGATTCTCGCTCTTCTAAGGTAAAAAAACAAAAAAAGATAGAGAAGAGGAGCCTCATGTATGTTAAAATGCCTTTATTGTTTAGAGCATATCCAAGTTCAAATCATAACCAAGATGACAAGGAGAACGCTGAGTGGTTTCGGTCTTCATCAGGGCGAGGCTGGAAAGACGAGTCAAACAGAGTGGGACGTTATGATTCCTTACATAGGCAATATGTGGCTGGGGGAAATTGCATCGCCATATCACAGCAAAGAACACATATATATCAGAATATATACAACAAGTAGACCATATGGAAAGGAATTGGCATAGTGGTGATAAAACCAAACAGCATTTACAAAAAATGTCTGGAGTCTTTTTGCTCATTTAGACCTGGATAAACCAGAGCATCAGATTTAAAACCCAAAAAGTCTCTCTCTGTCGTAAAGCACAAAATATATATAGATAAATGCTGCTAAATCCAATGAATTAAGGATGGATGGATGAAAGCGAAAGTGATATTTTACCGGCGCTAACCAGCCAGGGGGTGGTGCTGCTTGGTGTTTCCGCTCGCCACTCCAAAATGAACCTATTCAGTCTATTATCTCTGATTCCTGTGGTTGTGCATGGCATATCACACGGTGCTCTCCGAGTCCCACGTTAGCCAACAGGAGAACACCGTACGGACCGCAGGAATCACCGACACCAGGCAGGGGTGAGGTTTTTCTCAGGCGCTTGACACCAGAGTCCGGGATCTATATCCTGCAAGTACAGCGAGTCACGTGTGCTTTGTGTGTGCTTCAGCTGGCGCCAGTGTGACTGCAGTGGCATGCTATAATAGACTGGCTGGAAATCGTTTTAAAAAAGAGGTGATTTTCACATATAATCACATTCATACCATGACAACACAGTGTTCTTGTTTTTTCTTCATTGATCTATTGACTCGGACACTTATGTGAATATCATAATCAAATAAGAATGCATTTTTTTATATATATATATATTTTAAAAGACAAAATACACATAATTGAATCAAATACATCTTCAGCACCAATATTTTTGCAATCTATTAAGAGACATTTGATGAGGATGCTTCTGTATTTTGTTAACATGTTTCATTATGCAGTATCTTTGCCCCCCTCTGGTTGCAGCAGTAATAATAGTAATAGTAGCCTTAAGTGGCAGATGCAGTCGTAGTAGTAATACTGCACTAGCTGTGGTAGCAGCAGTAACTGTATTGGTGGTGGTAGTGGTTGTTCGCCTGTGGTCCCTCACACTCTGAAGCCTTAAAATAGACATGTGTGCTGGAGTTTGGCTGCAATATTTCTCAAGGTAAAAAAGAGGTGTTCACTTGTGACCGATATCCACTTCCATCCGACAGGAATAGCTGATGGATTTCTAAGTGGAAGGTTGGGAAAGGTCAACTCCCGGTCAGTACTCGCTTTAATTATACAACTAACGAGCACTAAGGGGAACAATGCAGCCGATATCAAAGGGTGCTGGCTGCTTGCTCTTACATTTCTTTTTCTTCCTTTGCCTTTCTTTCCCTCATCTATCTTTCAACAATGATTATTTAATATCATTGCGGCTACAGCCTGCTTTACTTTATAATATTGCCCCATATCATCACAGCGTGTTGCCACATCCTCAGGTTTCATTTTGGTCATTTTCTTTTGAGGAAGGGGTGTTTGTGAGGCAAGTACAGAAGTTGAATCTCTTTCACAATTTCACCCCCCAGTGCATCTTCGAGGACGTGCGTTATTACTTTTTAGCAGACCCCTGGGCAGCGATCTGTGTAAATTGAAAGCATGTTCTTGCACGGCAATGATAGCGCTGCCTGACAACTGGAAAAGATACACAGGGCGTCTGCCATGCTGTAACATGAGGGATGCATTAGAGGCCATGGAGCCAGATTGAGACGGTACACAGAGGTGGTGTACCGTCTGCACTTCTAATGGTGTGACCTGGGTTTTTCTCCAAATGCCAAGAGCACTCTGACTGCATCTCAAATTAAACCCACCGCAAAATACCATCAACATGACTGACATCCCAGGCGCCGCGCAACCCTTTTTGCATGTTTGCTGTGTCGGATGCACCTAGTTTTCTTGTCTCTCCCATCCTCTGTCCATGTTCTGTCCTGCTCGCGTCAAATTAACAGCAACAGCGATGGCTGCCGCTGGGATCAGAAAACCAGAATGAGGAGAGCTTTCTTGACAGATTATAGCACCAGAAATGACTTCCACCTCTTGTCTTTGCATACATTTGCTCTTATGCATCGTCTAGCTGGTAGCACAGTCAGTCAAAGAAGACATTTTCAGTTGAAGAGTGAGAGGAAATACTTGAGAGCTTCAGTGGAGATCAGTAAGGATGGATACCATTAGGTTTGACTAGTCTGTAGATGTGCTTTCCATTCGTTTTTGACATCATTACATTCATATGTATAGCATAACCCTAACATGGACTGACAAACAGTTCTCAGGCAGCTCCTTTGAAACACCTTTTGACAAGCCTGACTGTACGCCATATGTCCACCAACAGAAACAAACACAAAGGCGTACAGCATGCAGGAGCTTAGGACTCCAAACTGTATTTCTGATGGGCAACCTGAAATCAGTTCAGCTCAGTCTCTATTTCACTTTCCCAGGAGGTCAGTTTGACTGCAGCTGCTAAGTCACCAAAAGTCAATACAGTATGGCAGACACAGAGTATAGATGCCCACACATACATACATAAAGCCACGGTAGAATCAGAATCATGGAAAAGGCTTTGATGCCATCTGTAGACAGAGAAGGGAACTGTCCCTCAGAAATACAGCACTGATACTGTACCTCTGCTTTCATTTTACACAAAAAAGGACCACATTTCTTTATCCGTGTCAATGTCAGTTTCAATGTCAGCTTTATTTATATAGCACATTTAAAACAGCCAATGGCCTCCCAAAGTGCTTTACAGTAAAATGAGCAAAAACAATAAAAGCAATAAAAACAATAAAAACTAATAAAAACAATAAAAAGCAATGTGCTGTCTTATTCAGCATTTCTAAGAAAAAAGGAGGTGAATGAATCTGTGTGCACTGTTATATGACCATAACAGTGATTCTGCATGTTTAGTATAACATCTACATACTCCATGTTTCAGCTCATCTTTTCCTAAAGCAAGCAGTCGTATTTTAGATCTCCGGTATCATTTTTCAACCTTTCATCCAACCGTTGGTTTCTATTCATTCCACTACGATATGAAAATGAACTTCCAGAGACTTCAAGCTTTCTTCACACCGGCGTTCCATCACTGTAATAAAGTCATCCACATTAGTTGTCTTAAAAGCAGCAGCACCGTTGTGTTTTGATGACACTGGGTGGAGTGAAATGGTCCAAAAACGGTCAGAGGAACAGTTGCTTTACACAGTGAAAAATAAGTTCTGCGGCTTACGAAAGGTGATTTTGATTATGTTGTGAAACTTCTAGTACCCCTGCATGATTTGTACATTGGTTTGTTACACAGTAAATTGTGAGGACATTGTAGAAGATGGGCCCAACATTCACAATGGCTGGTATGGTCCTTCAATGCAGCAATATTTCAAGCATGATCCAAAAGCATGTTCCCCAAGAACAGCACAGTGCAGGTACAGCACAGACCTGAGGAACATCACTTAAACTTGGCGTCCACGTAATTCTTGTCAGCTCTCGACGACGACTCGCAACCGACCATCTGTTGCAAAGCTGCTTCACTAACATGATTTCTACAACTCAGCGAGCAATAATTATATCTTTAAGTGTCTTGCCGTCTGTACCATGTGACGACTGTAAACAGATGAATTGTGTGTCCATGACGACCCAGAGAAGAGGCCTCCTGCAAGCATAAATTACATTTGAAACATTTATTTTAGGGATTTGATTGTACTAAAGTTATTTAGTCAGTTAGACATGCAATCTCCTGATGTAATTAGATGCTTCTGAAATGACTGAGGTCGGTGGAGTCTCAGCATGTTATGCATTAGGCTGTTTAAAACAGTGTTTGTCATTGGTGAAGCGTTTATTTGGGTCTTTGCATGTTACTTGGGTGTAGCCAACTCGCCTGACATTCTAATATTGTGAATGTGTGGATGGGGGAGGAGGGACGGGGATGGGGAAGAGGGGTTGCTGTCACATTTCCCATATGCACGAGGACTGCTGACTTGCATGTGGGCAGTGAAAGCCCCACAGGGACGACTGCCAGTAAACCTCAATGCTTTGGGTTTCAACTCTTGATGCAATTCCAGACACTCGGAACAAATTAGGTTCATATTACTTCACACGACCTTGACATTAGAGCTCTGTTTAGGATTACACTTAACACACACCAACTAACCCAACAATTTCTGGGCTCAGCCTCACAAGCTTCAGTCAAAAGGTGCTGATCATCGCAATGATTGTAAGTCTTCTTCCAAGAGGATGAACCTATTTGTGAAGTCCAGGGCACATCATTTGACATATTCTGCACTGTGTGATGTCAAGGAAGGAAAAAAACAGTTTTCTTTCTTGCATAGTTTCCCAAGATCTCACTATATTTCAGCTGATCTTAAAGGACCAGTTATTTTGCATGTTTCACGCAAAGTCTAGAAAATGTATATACATATATTTCTGCTAATCTTTTCATGAAACAAGCAGTCATATTTTAGGATTTTAGGTAGATTGGGGTCAAGTGTCCCTTTACATTGTGTTCAAAGTGGTCACAGTGTGCACCTCTGGAGGAAGTTTGGGTGATCAGATCAGCTGTATTTTCATGCGGTCAAGGACTATCTGATTGCAGTCCAATCGCCCAAAGCACATTTTATTGCAAGGTGTGAAGGAGGTCAAAGAGATTTTTGAATCAGAGGTAAGGTACTTGCACCATTCTGAACTTTTATGCTTCACTACTCTCTAAGAGCAAACACACTTATGGCATTGCCAGTGCTAAGCTCCTCTATGTCTGTTCACACCACCAAACATGGCAGGGAACCTACCACGACCTCCATGGGAAGGAACTCTGTGTAGATTATTATAGCTCACTCTAAAACAGCAAAACGACAGGCCTGAGCTGAATACATTATAGTCCAGTCTGGTATTAGGTTGCATAAACAGAATTGGATCTGTGTCACGGCAAAACATCCCTTTGTTGATTTGATCTGAGGTGAATGGCTGTCAGGTGGCGGGGGGCTTACTTAATTACTGGGCTGGTGGTTGTTTTGAAAAGGAGGTGTGCTGCAGTAATGGGGGAAACTCAAATGGGGTACACCTGTGAACGCCATGCTGGA
>OMLB01037401.1:0-10481 GCA_900302555.1 Myripristis jacobus | reverse complement strand
CCCCCCCCAACCACCACCCAACTTGATCTGTATCCGCCTGTCTCGCTGTCTGTCCATCTCTCTGTTTTCCGTCTTGACAGTCATGGGCCTTCAGTGAGTAGAGGCTTATTTATCTGAGGGAGCAAGGCATGCTGGGTAACTGAAAGAGGGGCAACTAGCACAAGTCAAACAGATGGAGATATAGTGCCCACCCCCCCACCGACCCCATCCTCACCGTCTTCGTTCTCTCATCTCTCTCCAATCAGTATCCCTCTCTTCTTTGACTTTGCGCTCCTTCGTCTTTGGCACTGCCATCTCAAGCACGTTACATATGTTGGGCAAAGAAAGGTTTTTTGAAGGAGAGAGAAAGAGAGTGACACACACACACATACATATGCACACACACAATCCTCTAACCTAAAACAAACATAAACAGCAGCTCCATATGGATTTTTAGCAGTGCGGCATCTCCCTTTTCAGAAAACTGTAGGTCACTTTTATTGTCGTCGTATTAGCGGAGACACTCTGAATGACTCAGAAGAAACCATTTCATTCCCAAGGCCTTTCAAGCTGCTGTCCTCTCCTTGGCCGTTAATTTAAGGATTTAAAGGAGCTTCTTCCAGACGTGGAGGGAATAATCCACTGTTCCCGTAATCCTGCGTGGATATATGCACTCAAGCATCACTTTTTCACACGCACAGACACAGACACATGCATATTCAAAAGGGAAAATGACGAGGAATGGAAAACCCGTACACATTTATATATATATATGTATGCTGCAGGTGTTCAGTGTGCTTTTGATAACCTGTGGAATTGGACGGTGAGTGGTTGACAATCATTTGCCGTCTTTATGCAAATCTCAACGGCTCTGCACTGAGGAGAATTTGTCGTAGGTGAACCGAGTCTTTGATGGTCTCTGGGCTTTGAAACACTCTGAGATCTTCTGGCCTTTTCATCTCCTCCTGCTTTTTCATCTGAAACGCAGATGAATGGACTTGTCAATCAGCCTTACCTGGTTACCTGGAAATCACATAATTATATTTGAAATACTTTGTACACAGTCACTTTGTTGTGCCAAATGACTGATTAGAATTATGATTGAACATATGGCCCCCGTGGAAGGACTGTCATCTGTGTAAGTACCATAAAAAAAAAAAACACTGTCCGTGACACATATTGGCATGACGTTACAAAACCAATGAAATGAAATGCAATGAAGAGAAAGCAGAGTTAAAGGGACAGTTTAACCAAAATGCTAATCAACAAACCTATCCAGTTACACAAGACCTAAGGGGATAGACTGCACTAGGAGTTTTTTTTATGTATTTTGGGCAAACTGTTTCTTTAAACTGTTTTAAAGGGAACTAATAAGTTGAAAAAGAGATCACGCTCGGGATGTTTTTGCATTTGTGAAACCATATTTTACTCTCCTGAATTTTGGCGCTGACTTCCCTGAGAAGTTGGAGTTCTCCTCCCTACCCAGCTGAAGGTGACTTTTCCTTTCTTTACCCTGCTTAATTACAGCCAAAGCCTGGCCGTTTGGCATTGCACGAGTTGTTTTTTTCCCCCCCTCTTTTATCTGTAGTTTGGCTGGGCTTCATGAATAAGCCTCGGTGTGAGGACAACAAACAGCCCGATGCATTTCAGAATGACTCCACAGAGGCTGGCATCGCTGTCTAACACTGAGCTATCTGCTTTCAGCAAGAGAGAAAGAGAAATGCGCCTTCTTTTTTTTTTTTTTTGCTGTATCATACTTTTTAAAAGTTTCACAGTAAAACAGGAACCTGGCTGTCCACTGCCTGACAGAAACGCCAGTACAATACATCCTAAGCGCGCGCACACACACACACACACACACACACAAAAAGCACGCATGCACTCTCAAATTCACCCAGGTAGTTCAGAAAGCGAGCTGTCTTCGAGTGTCAGGGTTTTAGAAGTTTAATTGGTCCATGTGTCAGCGGAGGAGCAGAGTGTGAGAAGTGTGGACAAACTGCAGATAGAGTGCACAGCCCACCAACCTCTCTCTGATTTACAAGGTGTTACCGGCCTCAGATGTGTTCCTGTCTGACTGTCTGCTACCCTCGTGGCTCCAATGTTCCATCCGATGTTGCAAGTGTAAGTGAGAAAAGTGTGCAACTGTGTGTGTGTGTGTGTGTGTGTGTGTGTGTGTGTGCCTGTCCTTGTATTGGATTTAGACCTCCTGTCAGTGCGAGAATACTTTGTGCATTGTGTGTGTCTAGCGTATGTGTGTGTGTGTGTCCCTTTCTTACTAAAGTGAGGATGTTTAACCCACTCTCACTTTTCAATTGTTGGCGCTTTAGGGTTAAGATGCAAAGGACCTCACCAGTATAGTAATTCAAACCTGTATGTGTGTGTGTGTGTGTGTGTGTCAATTTGTAAATGCTACATAGTGAGGACCAGAGTGCATTTTTAACCAACAGATTGGGGACATTTTTGGAAACTGCAGTTTTGAGGGACTGCCAAAATGTCCTCCAAGGTAAATTCTGCCTTATTGGTTAAGGTTAAGGTAAGGGTTTGAGTTAGGCATGTGCTGGTTATGGTTAAGATTAGGGAAAGGCTGTAAATGGCTGTGAAAAAGAATGGAAGTCAGTCCAATGTCCTCACAAAGACAGAAAGACAAGAATGTGTGTGTGTATGTGTGAAAACCCGTGCAGGCAAGAAGAGGTAGGAGGGCTCCCCATAGAAAAGACCTCATTCCAAGGCCTTGCCTGTCGATATTACTGCTGCAAATCAGACCTCCCACACTGCTGAGAGCAGCATATACTACACACACACACACACACACACACACACACACAAACACACAAGCTGATCTCCATTCACGAAGGAAAGTTTTATTACTTATCTGTGCCTTACACAGCTCCCCTGCCACAGTTAGCGCTGTGCGAGCGTAGTCTGAACATCCTCCTCTTTGTTTATGTGTATGAGCACGTGCTTGTGCATGCGTCCCTGCCTGTAGTTTGCACGTTCACGTTCATGTGCATGCATGTGTATATGCATGTACGTGCACGTGGCCCGTTTGCTCAGCTGGGAAAACACAGATTGCATTCTGCGTGAGCGGCTCTCTGGACGGGGAAGTGCAGTGTAGCAAGAAAGAAAAGACAAAGCAAGACAGAAGTGAATGCCTTCGCCTCCTTTTTTTGTACTTTGTTGCGATCTACAGGACCTTCACAGTCTGACGACATCCTACAACGCATAATTCAACTTAGATTAACATGGAGTGTGATTTGTTGTTATATCATGTAATGTGAAACTGTCATCTGTCATCAATCAGTTCTTATAACACCTTATATAGTGTTTCCTTGTGCTGTTGTGCATAAATTCATGTTTCGCAGTTTTTATTTATTTATTTACAGTGTGTGTGTGTGTGTGTGTGTGTAATTGTGAGTTGTTACCTATCCTCGAACTGAGCTTCTTCTAGCGGGACCCCATCTAGGAACTAAAATAACAGCAACAACAGATTTAAGTGCAGACAGTGCTTTAATATGGGCTACAGGTTCGCTGTGTGCTGAACTAGCCCATCTTGTGATGAAGAGGTTTCATCAGCAACGCATCCCATGTGTGTCCATCAGCAGCCACACAGCAAACACCTCCCAGCTGCTGTTTTAATTGTGTTCCGCAAGAGAGGATATCTTAAAAGTCTTAAATCCACCTGAAGTTTTCCCAGTCTGGACCAAATCGCTCTCACAACCGCACCAACAGGACGGTGAAAATCCCTGCTGTGGAAACCCTTGCGCTGGCAGCGATGACGGCGCCGTGAGCGGCTGGTTAAGCCCGTTCTCACCAGCAGATCACACAGGCTTGACAAGAAATCCACTGTTAAACCTGGGTAGTGGAGGAGGGCACTCAGTTGTCATCCATCTGTACAGATTTACCAGAGAGGGAGTTCTGGGCTTTCTCCTGTGTGCATACTTAAGCTTTTATATATTTGTAAGTAAAGGGAAAGTAAGAGTGAGAGAGAAAAAAGCTAAAAACAAAATGTATAAAATGGGAGAAAGTGACAGAAAGAGGGAAACAGAGAGAGAGAGAGACCTCCTGAGTCTCTTCCCACCTGTAGTGTTAACTGGAGTAGACTGGCGAGGGTGGCAGACAGACTAATGTCACACTCATGTGCAAGTCAGATGTACTTTCCTCCAAGTTGTGAATTTGGACACCTGACTCGCCCAGATTCATGCGCTTTTTGGTCGGAAACACAAGCAAACATGGCAAACATCTCCATCACTTCGTCTCATATCCAGTGTTAAAATCTTGTTTTCTTCAAACGAGTGCGAAATCTGCCAGTGGCATGGGTTTATTTTTTTCTGGCAGTGGTATAAATACATTGAAACAAGGCAGAATAAGACAGTTCCGCCGAGTAGGATCAAGAAAATGGCACTTGATTTAAGAAAATTATTCCCACTATAAGAATACATGAGTACACGATATAAACCATCATTTTTGCAAGGGTTTAGGCTCAGCACTGTGTGATTTTGACATAAATGCATCTATTATTCAGAGGCTAGGAAAACAATTCTGACAATGACCCCTCACAGCCAGTGAGTCAAGAGGACGTTAACACATTTTCCCAACGCACAGGCCTTTTCAAGTTTGTTAATGTATATTATGAGGATCAAAGACAGCTTAAACATCTGAAATCAGTTCGCTGCATCTGCCCAAGATATCTGGACCATCTAATTATGTTTGTGGGTGTTTGTGTGCTCCTGGCTTCTTGTCTTATACCACTGGGCGATGCTCCAACCTCAATCTCGGCTGATATTATTAGAAGAAAAGGGAAATGAAGCCCAGAACAAGCCACAGCAATAACAGGCATCCTGCATTAGCTGCACGCAGATCTGCCACCCATGTCTGATAATGGACCAGAGAGTTCAACTTGATGTCATATGTACTTTATTAGTAAATGTCCATCCTTCAAAAATAGACATGGGCTACCTAAAAACAAACAAATGTGTTTTTAGTGCGACTTGGACTTTAATAAGTTGTTTGCTTGCAGTCGCACTGATGGATTTAATGGAAAATCTGAAATCTTGCCACATCTGCTCGCATTGAATGCAGCAATAATGCACTTCATGGTTGTAATAGCTACCCAAGATTGCCTGCAAAGTTTCAATACCATTGAATCAGAAACAAGAAAGTGGAGGCACTTCCCTGTCCTTGCTCCAAAACATTTTATATCAATGACAGCCCGCGCAAGCTTTTCTGAAAAGAGCCACAGCAGCTCGTACAGGCTGACAGCGTGTACACAGCTATTAATTTGGTCACTGTTAAGCTGACTGCTTCTATTTTTTTTTTTGCCAGTATAGACATAGTGGCATTTAGCATATCCTTGAACTGCTGAAACTGTCATTAAACATTTGCCGTTCAGTGTATCACCCCATATAGGCCTCAGAACCGTGTGCCATGATACATAAACACACACACACATTTACATTTGACTACTTTTGTTTGGGCCTGTGTATTCATGCTGTGTATATTAAAACATTTTTTTCACCGTCGCGCGCCGAATGCAGCAAAAATGGCTCAATTAAAACACAAACATACACAGAGATTTATGCTCCCTGGTCATGTGCGTGTTTCTATGGAAAAAAACAGCATAATTTAAACAGAATAATTAATTGGTTGCAGCATTGTCAAAACATGTTTGTTGACTAAGGCCTCTGACATGAAGTGCTGCACACACGCTAGTGATGCGTGGATCGGCTCTGACGTCACCCGAATCCATGTGTACGCATGAATCATCCACGTGTCACTCAGCCGAATGAATTATTTTCTCTAATTTAGCATACCCTCGGTTTAGAAATGTGTGAGCACAGTTTACAAATCGTGCGTATGGATTCATAATCCAAGCCGTCGGATTACAAATCCATGCCCACAGATTTGTAAACCGTGCTTGCGAATAAACTGTGTCCTTGGATTTCAGGGGCAAATCCATGGGCATGGATTGGTAATATTTTCCTCATTAGTGATGTCTGTTTCACCCACAACCCATCAGCTATTCATCAGAATGCTCATTTTCATGACCCGGTCCAGCCAATCGTCAGACTATCCTTGGCACCCGTGAATGCAACTGCAATCTGTCCATCACTAACATATGCAGTCCAGTGCACAGTATGTTGTATGCATAAATTGCTACAGTCTCTGAATTTGCTGTATGTGAGTGTGTTTTTGTTTTTTGTGTTTTTGTTACTGCTGTTGAGGCTGCTTGGTTCAATGACGACCGCACAGAAAGACTCCAGGGCTCCAGGGATCCAGAGACACCAGACTGTGTTTAGCTCAGGCACACCTCTGCCAGCCTGCCTCTCCAGCAGCTCTGATCCTCAGGGAAAGAGAACCGGACTATGGAGGGCTGATCGCCTTCGTGGAATTGATTTGGTTAAGTGGCCATTTATTTTAATTAGCTAATGACTGGTTGAACGGGGATGGACACAGAAAGCCGCAGAAGAGTCAAGTTTACTGGAGAGCAGTTCCCTTGTCGCAGTGAATCAAACGCTGTACCTGTTGGCTTTGTATTGCGGCACAGAGACGCGATGTGGTTGAATGACAGATAAGACAAAAGGCATAGTAAGGGAACACAGAGCAGCCAAGGTAGTGAAAGACGGGAAGTCAGAGAAAGAGAACAAAAGGGGGAGCGTTGGCAGACTTCTAAAGCCATCTTTATAGTCCAAGGGATTGCCTTGACTCGCAGAGGATTCTTTTCTCAGCGTGCTCTTT
This sequence comes from Myripristis jacobus, assembly GCA_900302555.1. Classification (NCBI taxonomy): domain Eukaryota; kingdom Metazoa; phylum Chordata; class Actinopteri; order Holocentriformes; family Holocentridae; genus Myripristis; species Myripristis jacobus. The sequence continues at coordinate 3,767 of OMLB01037401.1, read as the reverse complement.
GTTCTCAACCTAGTCCTTTCTACCCGTCTGTCATCAGATTCATTTTCACTTTTCGGGCCATGAATATTTTAGTACCTTCCCTGCGGTGCTAACAATATGGACTGGAACCCAGAGAACAAAGAAGGTTATAAGAAACCCGTAAATTAGTTAAGTCAGCCTCTTATTGGTGGGCAGACTCAACACCACCTTATTATCAGTGTAGATGTAGAAAGAAATTACAACCGTCAAGCGAACAATGGAAACCATCAGTGCCCCAAAAAGTTCACAATAGCCGGGGTAAAAGATGATCCTGTGAGACAATGTAGTCAAAACCCCCAAATACTTCTTCGAGCCAGCGCACCGCACATGTTCATTCCACTGACCCACAAGGAAAGAACTGGATTTCTGATGTAATTTGTCTGACATTCGGATTGGTGGGGGTCAGGAGGCTGGTAGACATGAGGTTGGGTGAAGAAAGGTTTTTTTTTTTTTTCCATATATCATCACATAAAAAGATCAGACAGGTGTGGAACTATGACGCCCGGTGTTGCGTGGCCTGTTAGCATGAACAGTTAACCAGCTGTTCTCCTCAGATGGGCAGAAGGTATGTGACATAAGACACTTGAAATGCCTGTGTTATCTTTTTACATTGGCATCGAAAAAAAAGGAAATGCTGAAGTTTAAGCAGATGAAAAGTCAAACACAGTGTTTGAAAAGAATACTATGAAATGTCCTTATATGTCACCCTATTGAGGTTTGCTTTGATTGAATATATAACAAGTGGACAGCTGTACTTGAGGCACTCACATATGATTTTGCAAGCAGAAAGCCAGCAAAACTCTTTCCAGTAGTGTCCATTTGTTAAACCAAAATATTAAAATAAGACACGGAGCTTAAACATTTTAAATCACTGGCAGTGTTGAGACGAGTGCATTTGGTCATGTAAAAACAACAAGGATAAGAATAATATGTCGTGAGCATGGTCTGAATTCAAGGCTGTCGCTTGTGAGCTTAACTAAGAACAATTAGCGATCTGTGGGGCAGAGAGGCAGAGAGGCGACTGCATGGCCTCATGAAGGAAACGGCGAGGGAAGCCAAAGAGGGAGCTGGAGAAACTATAAGGACGAGCGGAGAGGAAAGACAGACTGAGCAGAGCAGATGGTTTCAGCGTTTTTGCCCGAAGCTCTCCCTACTCCTCACAGAAATCACTACATGGGGGGGGGTGAGAGAGAGAGAGAGAGAGAGAAAGAGAGCGAGATGAAGGGCTGAAACACAAACTACACATCTGCATTTCCTCTACCCCAGTGCTTCACAAGGGTGGGGTGATGTGGAGAGATGGGGGAAGGGAAGAGAGAGAGAGGAAGCTGGAGGAATTTGGCAGCAGGCACCGCTTACACTGTGCCATGTTCAGTGTTCAGAACGATCTCAGCTGACCCAGAGCGGTGAGCAATCCAACCATCTAATGATACATTTCACCACAGCTCTATCCTCGTCTACCGCTGTTAATTAATTTGGAATATTCCCCCTTTTTCTAACGGACAGGTGTGCTACAATTTGTGCACCACGGGCATCTTTGTAGTACTTTTCAGCACATTCAGATAGAAAACTGGATCCCCGTTTTATCGTCAGAATCCAAACTGTCGCTTCATGTAAGGGCATACTGCGGACACACATGCACACACGTATGCACCGCCAGGCTAAATGAGTGGCGGATGATGGATGGGTGTATGGCTTGGTAGTCTTGCCATCTGTTCCAGCACGAGACAGAGAGAGTGGAGGGCACACGGTTCATCGGGCTTCAAGCCCATCACAGCACTCGGCTCACCTACTGTGTACGCTCCACTGACACCTGGATAACTTCTGCGAGTGTGTGAGTGTGTGGCGGTGATGAGGTGTATTTTCAACACTTCATCTCCCCGTAAGTGGGCTGCACAAGACGCAGCCTCTTACCTCTAAAAAAGCCCAGAATAGCAACACAGGAATTGCAGAACATGTAAAAGAAGGAGAGGACATAACGTCATGGTGGGCGTGGAGACATGCAATGTGGTTGGCCACCCCTAGGGAGCTAGTTTAACAGGTTATCACCCCAGCTAGGTGTGTGAATGTTTGGGGATTTGTCATCTAGTTTACCAACTTACATTTAGTCAAATTTGCTTGTACAGTCACTGGGCTGTGGCTACAGCTGGGCTTAAGGGACCATACCAGTGATTATGACTGTCTGATCCATTTACCACATCTCACATTGCAGCAAACCATTGTGCACAAAGGATTTCACAACATAAAATCAAAATCCCTCAATTTTCAAATGTGAATTTTTGGTTGAAACTCCCACCTTATATAATGTTCTGCCTCTGTGGCTTCTGTGGTCGTCATCATTAATAAACCATGGCGCTAATAATTCACAGTGTGAAGCAAACGTTTCCCCAGGGACTATTTTCCAGCAGAGGGTCCATTTCACTCTGCCCAATTTCAAGTCAGCAAAACACAACAGTGTTGCCTTTTTTAGGAAAATCAGTGTCAACGACTTTATTACGGTGATGGAATGCCGGTGTGAAGAAAGTCTGAAGTCTCTGAAACTTAATTTTTATGAGTGGAATGACTGGAAAGCAATGGCTAGATGACAGTGAGGAAAATGATGCTGGAGTTGTAAAATACAGCTGCTTCCTTTGGGAAAAGATACAGAAACATGAAACATGAAAGTGCATATGCTTTATAGATATTATGCTAAACATGCAAAATCAGTGGTATGGTCCTTTAAAGCAGCTGCTGATCAGAGTGCAACAATACACACACAACAAAGCAAAAAAGTGCAGCACACATTATGTGAAGTGTGATTTTTTTTTGCATCGTTGAATCTCTTGGCTGTCAAAGTTTAAAGGACATGCAGTAGGTAGAGTGACTTGTAGAGGAAGGCACTAACCTCAATATTGCTTTGTCCTTTTCCTCTTTTCCCTGGCAGGAGTGATCTCCGTTGGGAATTCTGTGTAGTAATGTGTGAGTCCACATCATCGTCGCACCTCCGCTCCTACTCTGAAGTTGCTCCAAAATCAATTTACTCTGTTTCTTGTTTTCATTGAAACTCCCTCAGCATTGCACTCTCACACAGTCAATTTTCTCTGTCTTCTCTGTCAACACCTCCTTGTCCACACATGCCCCCGAACTGCCTCTCTTTGTCTATATTACATGGCCGGCAATTCTGTCTTTACACCATGATAGCCACTCTAAACACAATTGCCATCGATTGCTTCATCCCCCACTTTGCCTCTTTTTGGAGTTCAGCTCAGGTGAAAAGGAACCTCAGTGTTCGCTCCAGCTTCTGCATAATCTCTGCATGCTGGAATGGGTGTTTGGGTTTTTTTTGTTTTTTTTTTGTGAGTCTGTTTTCCCTCTCTGCCTCGCGCACAGGCAGGCAGGCAGACTCTAAGTGAACTCCACATTACAGTAAATGTGCGAGATGAGAGAGGGAACTCTGGGAGATGAAGCCTGAAGAAAGTGCAGAGGAGGAGACAGAAACTGGCTAATCACTAGTACGGCTAATAAGGGAGAGGATGGCCGAAAGAGTGATTTACTGGGCAGACAGAGACATGATGATGGGAGACATGAATAAGGTCTCTGTTCTGTCCATTTTCATTTTGTTTTATATTATCTTGTGCGTGTTTAAATCCTCAGTCAGAGATGAGTCATACTCCGCTCTAAAACACAGAGGAATAAACCGCAACCTCATTACCAGCTAACTGCAGCATCAATATTGTGTGTGTGTGTGTGTGTGTGCGCAGTATCTTTTGGAG
>OMLB01037389.1:25060-43219 GCA_900302555.1 Myripristis jacobus | reverse complement strand
GTGTGTGTGTGTGTGTGTGTGTGTGTGTGTGTGTGTGTGTGTGTTTTCTGTGACAGATCAGAGGCCTACTCACTCAGTGCGTGGTAGATGGGTTTGTGTTTTCCCTGCAGTCTGACAGAGCACATGGAAGCTATCTTCCCAGGAGGCTGCAACCTGGCATCGATCAGGAACCATGAACGAGCAAATGTTGCCCATTGCTGAGAGGAGGAGGAGCGAGAGAGGGGTCAGACAAAAACAACACCAGGAGCAGGAGGAGAGCACAGCAGAGAAACAAGACACAGAGACACACAGCAGTACGTTCTTTTCCATATCATAAAAAAATGTCCTTCCTTGTTGGCAGATGTTTTTTTGTTTGTTTGTTTGTTTTTTTTGGCTAAGAATATTTCCAAATGAATAAAAGTGTTTCTTCTTCTGTTGTGAACAGCTTAATACTACCATCTAGTTTTAACTCAATGATGTTACAGGAATGCCATACTTGTGGGAAAATATGATGTCACACACTTATGGCCAGGAGCACAACAGTTCACAGTAAGTGGTAGATATAGATCTTATTCACATGCTTGTCCTCATTTCTGGGTCAAAATAAACGTTTTGAAAATGTATGAGCTTATAGAAGAAATTATATGTCTATCAGTGGCCCAAAAAAATTTAACCGAGTTATACTGAAATCATTGGGTTATGGTGACTGGTGAATACCTATCGCATAATTACATAAATTATTTAACTTTATGTGCGTGTTGCTACACATGTTGTTCTGCATGGCTGAAGTGGTACAGTGTGTGTATGCTAAGTGTTATGGAGTCAGAAACGGGTTTAAAGGCTCCAACATGCGAGATAAAAGCAACAAATGTGACACCAGCTTCACGTTGATTGATAAGTGACCTCTGAAAAGTATCGCTGTCTGCTAAGAATAGCCCCCGACTTAAACTTATAAGAGTATTTTAGTATTTCTCCTTATGGAGCCTCATTTAGCAAACCAGTAAAGCGTTTCGTTAGCAGCGCCTGCTAGCTAAAGAGTAGCGTATGACGTAACGTCAGACAAACATTTTAACGGCTGACCGACAGCACCATCACGACACCGAGTGTAATATAGGATATGTAGCTTACCTGGGCAGACCTGGAGAAACTCGACATAATTCAGTGGACTAACAGGACATCTTCTCCAAATTTGACCCTCAACGTGAGTGACAAACGGTTCCGTGTTCTCGCTCGGTTAAAACACGACGCACTAAAACGCCGTTCCTACATGCAGGTCTTTCTATCTATGATGGACCAAAACATTCCGCTATTGCATATTTAAGGCTAGAAATTGTTACACTATATTTTCACGAAAAAATTTGATTAAATTCTCAAGGTTATTCATTTAGGTGATTTAGTTAATTTGCCCGTAAATCTCAGTTCCGACCCGGTTCTATTTTGCTGTCGCACCTCCACGCAATACACGCATTTCCTTTTCACGGCAGAGAGAGCGCGGGGAAATTTGACAGTGATCGTAAACATCAAACGGCGTTACTCCTTTCTCTTAGTTTGTTTCAAGAAACAACAACAAAGACCGCTCAGTTTGTCTAAATAGTTTGCTGTTTTAACAAACCAACTATGAGAAGTCTGGAGGAGGTGCGGGCCACGCTGCAGATCGCCAAACTGAAGGAGGAGGATCTGCAGGAGACGATCCACTGTCTGTCTTTTGGAGAGGGAGTCTCATCCACAGACTACTGCCTCATGGAGCTGGACGACACGCTCTGCAAACACATAGAGGCTGGGGAAAGGTAATGCACAGCAGCACTAATAATGTATGTGAGTGTGTTTCACAAAAGTAGTTTTTTTTAAAGCCTGGTTGACACTGTTGGTCTGTGCTTAAAGTTTTAGTCTTGTTGGTGAATTCAGTCAATAGGTAGTGTAATTACTGAGGATCTGTTCTATCCTATTCTATTAAGTGAATGAATTCATAAAACATGGGCAAGAGTGATACTACTCTTGTCTTTTTCTCATGTAGGGCTTCTGATCTTACAATTGATTGTTTATGACTTTTTCCACTCAGTCGTTTAATTAGAAGACATGGGGATGAGTGTCTGGTGATCAGGATGGTTATAATGATACCAGCAATAATCACTTGAGTTATTATGCTTTTTTCCCCCCTCTCTCCCAGTCTAGTGATTCGAGGGGATAAGGATGAGCGCGCCGTGCTGTGTAGCGGTGACAAGACCTACGATCTGAAGTTAGCTGACACGTCCAACCTGCTGCTGTTTGTGCCAGGATGCAGGACGCCGGACCAGCTCACCAACGACCAGGGAAGCTCCCATCTGGTGCACACACAGGTATGGGGATGACTGATCGAGCAAGCCACACACACCAAGGTCCACATTTCACTGCATGCACACATAGTTACATCCAGTTCCATCTGTTACACACATGCACTAACAGTATCGTCTTGATGCTGCAGATCTGGGGTTTCTGTAACAGTTACTGGGAACTGAGGAAACAGCGGCCCAAACTGAAGAAGCTGAAGAAGCTTTTGATGGAGAATCCTTACGAGGGACCTGCTTTAGCCGGCCAGGAAGAGAACACTGAAAACAGGGTGAATGACTATCTTGTAATTATTTCACACAGGCTTTGGAGTGAGGCCGTCAGTCATCTTTTCCTTCAGCAGTGTGTAATGCCAGCTATGGGAGGCCAGGAGGACGGCACAGATCAGATACTACATTATGGCTTCCTACTTGATTGAAACTTGAGACTTTACTCCTATAATGTAACCTGTGGTAGAGGTTTATCACGATGAAAGCTAATTAGGAGGCATAAATATTTTAGTGGGAGCCTCGATGGAAGTCTTCATCCACCATTTATTTTACACTCGAAGCAACTGCAGCCTTTTCTTTCACAAATGTAGAATACAATAGAAGTCATGATGCCATAATAAAGCAAAGTTTCAGTGTTAAAACAGTGTAAAAAGTGGAAGCTGAGTGTTGACTTTGACCAGTTTGAATATTTTGAATGTTGTTGAATATGAGGCTAATGGTGGTTCCCTCCATGTTCCCCTGATGCCAGTACACAATGCTGGATCTGTTGGAGAGGATCCAGGCGAGTGAGGAGGAAATACAGACCCATCTGCAGACCATCCATGCCTGTCAGATAGAAGGTAGGTTGGGTTATGCCATATGTTGCTTTCCCACGTTGAATCAACAAGCTCTTAAGTTGTTTTTACATGCTAGAAAAGAAAGAATGCTTTCTACTCTCTGATGTCTGTCATGTCATCCTGCTTTACCCAAGGTCTAACAAAACAAACCTAAAAGACATTTAGGGAAAACAATCTTTTTTTTTTTCTTTCCTCCAGGCTACTGGCGTGTGCTGGACTTCGACTATGAGATAAAGCTTCTTGGTCATGTGGCTCAGCTGGTGGACTCTGAGTCGTGGTCTTTCAGTAAGGTTCCCCTTGAAACCAGTCTGGAAGAACTGGGTCCACTGGAACCCAAGTAGGTGACACTGTAGGCTTGTAGGCAGACTAGCTACACAAACTCTCACAAAATGAAAGAGTACAATGAGTCAGCATTTGTAAATCCCATGTAAATAGTAATGGAGGTTCAAAAGACTTAGAGTGCTGAGTCCTGCAGACTAACTGGACATGCAGATAACCAAAGACTCTATTACTGATATCTTTCTTCTTACTCGCAGAGAGATGATCGAGCACTGCTTGAACTGTTACGGGAAACGCTTCACTGAAAATGGTAAGAAAAATGATCCACTGAATGACATGTTTGTCTTCATCAGTAACCTTGATGGCTTGAAATAACTACAAACTTCTCTGCATCTGCCCGCCACACCCTTCCTTCCTTCCTACATCCAGGCCAGGTGTTTTATGCTCTGGATGAAGATAAAGTTTGCCGGGCCATGGCCCTGTTGCTGCTGCAGAACGCTGTCAAGTTCAACCTGAGGGAGTTTCAGGAAGTCTGGCAGCAGAGTGTGCCGGAGGGCATGGTGACAAGGCTGGACCAGCTGAAGGTTGGGGTCTCTTATGTTCTCCATTTCATGTTCATGTAACAGTGTAAGTTATGAGGCACGTGGACACAGTTTTCTACATTACTACTAACATTTTCAAACATTTAGGGGGAGAGTGGTTACTAATAACTAGAGATTACTCACTTGAGATAAAATGAAAATCTACTTTCCAACATGTAAGTGGATCTGTTCAGCATAGTAATACCTTTTTGCTGCGGGAATAGTTGTGTCGACACTGTTGAATTGTGATTTCTTTTTTGATGTTTTGATATATTTTTAATCAGTCACTGGTGCAGCAATTAGAACTCAGCCAAAGCCACTGGATGGGTAAACTGTCTCGTCTTAAAAGAGATTTAGGCAGGAGGAGTATGTGGCCTGTCTCTAAGCTACAGCATACTCACAGCAGTAGGAGTACCAGGCTGAGTGGCTTTGAAAAGTATCGCTGGTAAAGTAACAGTCGGTCTCACACTCTCATATGGACATAAACGAGCTTATTCAGAAGAAGCCACAGTGAGCTCCAAAAGTTCTTGGACATGGACACTGTGGAGTATTTTGGCTCTGCAGTCTTCCTAGTTTGGACAGAGAATGGCACAGTGGGTCTTACTGAATATTTTCTTGATAAAGATCATAAAACTTTAAACTGCCAACAAGGACACATCAGATGGCAGCTGGCCTGATTAGAACGAATGGGGAGCTTAACAGTGTGCAGACTTCACCCCTTTGTACCTTTTTGTAGACAATATTTTTTTGTCTGGCACCTGAATAATTTGCCTGGATGTGCGCACATTTGGGAAAAAAGCCATGGTCCATCAGTGGCAGCTGAAACAGCCGTGAAAATGAAAAGCTGTGTGTCCTCATTGATTGTGTCAAGCGCACAGCCCCTTTCAAACTGTAAATATTTAGTTTCTGTGTTTGAGTTTGTCGAGTTTGTGCTCTCCAAGGACACGGTAACTCACTTGACCTTCCTGGATTTGACAGTCACAGTGCAGTGGGCGCCATGAGTCTAGAATCCATCGCAATCAGCAGGCGCTTGATATCTTATTGTTGTCAGGTTCTCTTCCCTTTTGGCACTTCATTGTGTTGTTGGAAGGGTTCGGTGGCTACCTCTCAAAAATAGACTGAGGTGTTGTGGAGAACGTGCATGACGTAGCACCAAGCTCTGTATGGAGAAACCGATCCAACTCCTGATTTGCATGCCCATGTTGCAGAACTTAGCCCTGGTGGACCGCAGTTCTCACCCACAGACCATCTCTCTGCTGCGGGTGGAGGATCTGCCAGAGGACACGCTGGAGCGCTTCAACCACCTCTTCACCCTGCGAGAGAAGTGGACCGAGGAAGACATCACCCCGTACATACAGTCAGTGTCATCACAACAAATACGCACAAACTGCAATATTTTATTTTATGACTCCATTGGGCCATTTCATTTTGTGCACCACCAACCTTTTCGATCTGACCAAACAATGCAGGGAAATGCTTTGGGCTATAATGTGCATTGTACATGAATTACCAAGTGGAGCTCTTGAACAGGCCCTAGTGGGAACTGGGAGGTATAAACTGGGCACCTCCCAGCTCCCAGGACCTGCTGTCTCATATCAAATGGCTGCTGTGCAAAGATCTATGATCTATCATAGCGTAATAAAAAAAAAATAGGAATAATAAACATAATACTAATCAGAATGACTTCATCACCAAGAACAGTAAATGTACATGAATTTGTCTCGATGCCATTCATACAGAGAAGAAATAAAGAAAATCAGTCAAAGAAACTGTTGACTATGATAAAAAAAAAAAAAAACATTGAGTGGTAATCCTTTGATCTTTTGGATGTCATTTGCAATGTGGTGTGGGTTACCTTCAGTGAAATTCGACAAGGATGACGAGCTGTGGTCCCTGAATGCGCGTCATTATCAGTGTTCCTGCACGTCCTGGAAAACCTGGAAATCCTGGAAATTTATACACTAGTTTTCCAGTCATGAATAACACCTTGGAAATCCCAAAACATACAAAATGCCCTGCAAATAGTCACAAGATCCTGGGAAATTATAAAGTTTTGCCAAGATTAAATTTTTCCCACAGCTCACATCGCACATTTTCAGCCGCTGACTGCATGTTTCTGTGCCCGTCAACACACAGCTGTCGTCTTTTGCCACACCACGTGTTTGGAAACAAGTCATAAACACGCAAAATGACACTTTGATCAACACTTTGTGCGAAATCAACCCATTTGTGCATTGTTAGCCTGTTATTAGTATGCTCATTCACATAAACAACATGTACAACACAAAAACCTGTTGAGCACATATTGTTTGACATGTCACTTTCATGCAGTTTGAGCTGTTTGGCCACTGTGACTCATTTGAATCATGCTAAGGTGACCTGTGAGCAGCATTTAACATGTAGATTAAACACTGAATATGTCCTTGGAAAATCGTGGAAAATGATTTCCTTAAAATGGTGGAAACCCTGATTATAACATCGTCATGAGGTAAGGTCTGTATTATAACGTGCATCTTGTGCCTCCCTCCCTCCTGTCGTCGTATGCAGAGACCTGTGTGGGGAGAAGCAGACCACCGGAGCCCTCCTCACCAAGTTCGCTCGCTCCTCGACGCAAAACGGCATCAAGGTCTTTAACTCCAGAAGGCCTGTAGCCACCTGAATGCATCGCCTGTCCAGCAGCACCTTTACATTTTGAAGATTATGTGGTTGTTGTTATTCCCAGTGTAATTTTGCATCAGTGACACTTTGTAAACTTTCTCTCTCATCTTTGTTTTTCATTCCCCCAAATATGCCTTCTTAAAATTTGTTATTTAAACCATAGGGCATTGCTGGCAGGAAATAACCACCTAAAATCAAAATGCTAAGGTATACCTGTTCCCTAAACCAGACTTGATTCAGATTTTGTTATGTTCTAATTGTGTTTGTAAAAATGTTATATATATTGGTAATAAAATAATCTCAGTTCTGATCATATGAGTGGTGTCTCAAAATGCTTTTTCACATTAACCGAGTTGAACATTTGCTCTGCTCTGCTCTGCTCTGTTTATCTTACCATGTGAATGATGCTTTGTTGTAGTAAGAATTCCTACAAGTCCACAAGAGCTCGGTATCATCATTTTTTATCTTTTAAGTTGAATTTGCTGTCTCGCATTCTTCGCTGTTGCAATGACCAAATTTCCCCTCAGGATCAAGTTTTGTTTTTTGTCTCAGGATGTGCAACTTTGTGAAGATGTAAGGCTGGAGTTTAGTCTCAGAGCAGTGACAGCTCAACAAGATAAACATCAGGGCACAGAGAGTTGAGTTAAATTACTTTTAATTATGCATGAATCTCAGGCTTTCAGTCCTCCACCCAAAAGCTAATGATGCAACTTTGAATCTGTTTATTTTTGTTTGAAAGTTACCCCGCATATATCAGCAGATAATGACTGAAATGGCTCCGGGGTTAATTTCCCTTCAACTTACTAGTCAAAATAAAGGAGGGTTTATTTCACATCGAAAAACACCATGTTTCCCAGCAACTTTGTCATAGATTCTGAAAGTATTTTAAATGACAGATGATGTTTGAGTGAACTGGTTGAAATGAACTAGACCCCAACAGTGTATGGCACCTGTGCCTGTCATCACACCTAAAGTTTCTCCTCGTACAGTCTGGGCTCGTCCTGTCTGAGCTCCTGCTGAGATCTAAGGTTATTTGAATCTCTTAAATCTGAACCGTCAGTCCATGGAGACGACACAATACAAAGCCGACCTGACGCCCCTCTTTCCAGCTGCTCCCTGCTCCTAACAGCTCTTCAGGGATGTAAGCGGATGTTCTGCCGGAGGGGCCTCTGGCTTCTTGAGTGGACTGGAGCAAGTCTGACCTTCCTCAGGATTTGATGCTGAAGGACAACCAATCAGTGAATTAACCAACACCAGCCTTCCTCAGCATAGATACACACAGCACTTCACTTGGAGCAGGTCTGCAAGTCTGTAATAAACCGCTTTCATCACCCCACTGGGTCATACTGTGTGTGTACTAATCTGCTGGTTAGTCAAACCCACAGGGTAAAGGAAGTAACTCTATATTTGTCAAACTTTGGTGTTGTCATAAATTGTATAATTCCAGTCCTTGAATTTGCTTTTATTTATCTTTTAATGTGGGGGAAGAAATAACGAAGGTTTGTATTTCAAGGGGACTAAATCCACAAGAGCTGAGGTTATTGTGAGTCATGTCAGCCAGCCAAAATCTTTTCCCCACATGTCTTTTGATTGTGCTTTATTACATGTTTTTCAGTGACTGTTAGTGTCCACTTGATGTTGCTGTGGGACCAAGTTTAACCACAAGAGATGAAGCAGCAGGTCAGCTCAAATCACTGGAGGCACCACAACTCAGTTTGAATGAACTAATGTGAAATTGTCTCCTGTTATATGGAGATAAGACGATGACTATAATGTTTTGGGCGTTCTGTGAATATTATCCTGTCCATAAATAGCCCTTCACTTTTGGGAACGATTTTCAAAGTAAGTCAAAGACGTGAAAAGAGGGTGTTTATATCTTAAATCTGTGAGCAAGGGTACAGAGGAAAGAAGGTGGATGTGAAAAGCAAAGAGCAGGGAAAGTCTTCTTTCCTCTAGAATGAATTAATGAATTAACACAGAAAAGAAGGAACAAGGAAAAGGAGAAGACAAACCTAATAAAAAGTTGAGAAATTCAACTGGTTTCTGATGGTCATTTCAACAAGCACAAGCAAGTGTGAATCAGTGTGTACTCAACCGACACAGACATCCATAAACAGTGTGACTGTCGGGGTAATGCACACTAGCGCTTCACCGAGAGGATTGTGCGTGTGAGTGTGTGTGTGTGAATCAGGTTGAGTGGCCTGTGGGAAAGAAAACAGTCGGCTGATGGTTTTGTGCAACCTCACCATAAAAAGAGACAGAGCTGCGATCTTGACTGACACAAGCACTCACACACACATCTGTGCTTCCAAAACTTTCTGCCCTGGCCGGCTGAGTCAGTCTGACATCATCCCATAGCAGCGCTGACTTATCTGGTCTGGGGTAAGAGGTCCCAGCTGTGTGTGTGTGTGTGTGTGTGTGTGTGTGTGTGTTATCTGCTGCATTTGTCAGTGGTGTCTGTGAAATGATGGATCCCTCCTCCCCTCACCTCTTCTCCCCTGCATTTTCTTCCCTGTCCTCCTTCTTCACTCAAGTGAAGAATCCCCCTTTTCCCATTACCCATCATGCCTCCTGCTGCCTCTCCATTCCTGTTTCCTCTCCTTCCCTTCCCTCTCTTCTTCTCTGTTCTCTGTACATAAGCACCCAGTAGGGACAATAGTTCAAAGCTAGGGGCAATAGTTCAAAGCAATGTTTACTCGGTCAAATTTTACCAGCAAGCCATTTACTGGTCAAAATGTAATGATTCATAATAAAGGTTTAAATCGTAAAATCTTACAATGCTTGAGAAATACTAAATGTTGCATGAGAATAAATTTTGTCCCGCGATGCTGAATATGGACAGCACACAGTACAAGTACTTACATCTTACATACCAAACATCTGAAACAGTTTAAAAAGTGTTTTGTTTATTTCTCTTGGTGTTTTGTTCCATTAGATAATGGAGGGGAGTCTGACAGGACGTATGGGAGAGACAGGATCCACCTCGTGGGCTACCACTATGAATCACAGCCCGCTGACCCATCAGGGAATTCAGCCTGCCCACGATAACAGGGTTTGCACAGATTTTCCATGTTGAAGATCCACACTTTCTCAGACTTTAAATGAAACACTGAATAATGTTGTGCAGCCTGTACCAACACCACTGATAACAGTCGGTGATGAATAATCTCTCTGGGGTGAGTAATCCACAGTGTAGAGGAGAACTTCAACACTCAGGATTTTTATTCCTTAAAAGACCCACATCATTTGTCCTACTTTTCATCCATATCGACCTTGTGATGACAGCATCCAACGTGAATTGCATTACCTGAGAAAAGCCCTGGTTTCGCATGCAGACTTCATTCATCTTGTCTCAGATATCGAAATGTTTTGAATCTTCTTTTTCTGCTTCAGTGAAAGCAGCATTTAGAAACATAGGCATTGTGATAAAAATAACAAAGTGCCCTCTCTCCTTCATTCTAAATGCAGACTCTTCTCTGCTGAAAATTACTAAGTAGCATGATCATGTCAGTTTTGAAACATGCTGTACCCACTGTGGTGCCAGCAAGACTTAACCGTCCTTTTGGAGTCGTCTCGAGTCAAACTAGACTGGACTTAAGCATCAGTTTTCCTTGGAAAATTATGAGACAGCGCTGAGGTACCACATTAGACAAGGCTTTTATTGTCTTTCGTGACTGTCATCCTTTTGTAGTTGTGTAATATCCATCTTAAACATTACTGATTGCAAGAAAGAAAGCAACTCTAAACTATTTTCTCATGCGGAGATAATATATCTTTGATTTAAATAAACAGTAGCTGATTAAAGAATATATTTAATCTTTAAGATTTAGTAACCTGTCTTATAATTCGCTATTTGTGTCGGGTGGGTGATTAATTTTCAGTTCAGTGATCTCACAATATAAATAAAATCATTTTCTAATGTCTCACCACTCAATCTGAAGCAATTCTTTAAAAGACGGATTTGAAAACTTCATGAGAAATTCAACTAAAAGTTCAGCCCAAGTGCATCCGGCCTCACTTCATCAACGTGCCTCGCAAATCACCACATGGCCAGCATCCTGGGTGCTGATTGGCTATCTGGGGAGCATTTCCTGCAGGTCTGCAACAACATAAGCGACCACGGCCCACAATGCCGAGCAGAGGTCCATCTCCCGAGGGTCCTGAACGGTCATGGTGTCACCCTCAGTGTGGTGAAACCAAAAATACCTATCGTCCGCCACATGGAGGCTGGCACCTGGAGGAGAGAGAGAGAGAGACTGAGTGAAATGAGCCAGAAGTATCTGAGTGGCAGCCATGACTGGTGGCCTCCCTTTTTATTTCAATTCCAACCTTGGTGATGAAGTAGTATTTTTCACCATGTTGTCCATGTTTATATAGCCTGCTTGAGATAACACAGCAAAAAAGCACGAAGCCAAATATTCAAAATGATCTTTTTGTTGTCCGTTTTTGGAAGATGTCAATAACAGCTGCCATCACATGATTACGTAGCCCAGAGTGAGCGCAGTCAGCTTCTCTTAGCACTGCAGTCGTCTTTTCCTAAGTCCTTTTTAATTCTCCTTCACATCCTTCCTTGACCTCATGATGTTTTCCATCAGGCTTGAGGAAAAGTGGTCAGGAAAGGACATAAGAATGGATTTTGTCTGGCTATTTGACTGCAGCCAGAGGGGGAGTGAGTGGAGGATGGAGCTGCTATGATAAAATGTGAACTTCTTTGACCACTTCTTCTGACCACTAAGACAATAAGATCATCTGATTCTTTGTTTAAAAAAAATACTGAACTCAGACCTTTCATTTAATCAGAAACATGATCTGTCTTGGTCCTCGCCGAGACTTCCGTGCAAGTGAAGAGCAGAATCTGACTAACACATCACATAATCAGATTTCCATGTAAAAGTCGGCTCCCTGGTCCCACCCCAACACTCTAACATGTGAAAAACAATATTACTGTGAAACCTCAGAAAGCGGCAGAGAATTATAAGAAGATTTAGGGGCAAAACCTCTCTACCGTTATTCTATACTTCTATCGTGCTGCTCTTTCTGTCTTGACCTAACTGTTCAAAAAAGCTGAGAGCATGAATGTGTTTTGGTTCAGTGGTGAATAAACAATGAAATGTTTTTTGTTATGATGATGTGGGTAAAAGAAGGGTAAAACTGGGCAATATATCAAAGTTTCCCATATGATCAATAAAGTTTGTCATAAAAGTCAATGTAAATATAGAAATGTGAAAGCACATATGTATGCATTTTGCTCCTGTATTGTATTTTAATCTTATCTGCAAGCATTTTCATTGGTAAAGTTTTGATCCAGTTTTCAGTGGTTAAACACCGGCTCATATATAGACATATCCTATAATATTGTGGTGTATACGTAATTACATGACCTAAAGCTGCTGTTAAACATTTAGTGCATAGTTCTGACTGAAACTTATGAAATCCAGCTATTTTAGATGGAATACAAATGTTGAGGTATATAATATCGTGACACGGATAAAAAATGTTGCTCAGCCTAATGGTAGACAGTGGCATCCCACAGGTAATAATAAAAAGTAAACCCTGAGAGACACTAGGGAAGGGAAATATTGCCTTACACAGAGAAGATGATTGGCCATCAGCGCTGTATTTATTACACAGCAGCTCCTTGTTTATTTTAGTACAGTTCCTCTTACGCCATATTCCCCAATTCTCTGTTGGCAGCCAAACTGATTTGTTTCCCTAAAGCGTTGCCTAGTACAGTATATTGCAGTCTTTAAAAAAACATATCCTCCAAAAAACACTCAACCTATCTTTGAGATAAAAAAAAAAAACAAAAAAACACTTGCATTTGTACTCATGTCCAGAAAACTTAAAGTAAAGTATGTAAGAGGAACTGAGGCCAAATGTTTTTTGGTATTTTCATTCCCCCAACAGGACCTGAATAAGTGACTCAATAATGTGATCCAAACTTAATTCCTAATTTCACAACCACATCTCTGTGTGTGCATGTGTGTGGAGGAGAGATGTGTGTTGAAATAGCAAAGTAAGAGCTGGCATTTGGTTTATAGCTCATCATGATATACGCCATGAGATGTGGATGACGTGGATCATGTCTAGATTGCATGTTGCAACGTGAGAATTACGGTTTCTGGATTTACGTACGTGTCTGAACCATAATACGCCAAGACAGATCCCGTTGCTGCATCACCTTCACCGACTACGACGACATTTAGTTTGTGGTGGTGTCCCCTAATGCTAAAAGATGTGCTGTCTGCTGTCTGAAAATAATATATTGTGACACATACAGGAATGGACCATGAGCCAGCTTGGTTCCTACAAACACACGGACACACTAACACACCTCCTGCTGCAGTGTAAGATATTATGAGGTGGACGGTGCTTTTGCTGGCTGCTAAAAGTTGTTTTCGACAACTTTTCTCACCAAGTCGGCACGGATAACGTCACAGCAGGGTGACAAGATGAACAAACAGATGTTTAGGGGGCACAAAAGCACCATGAAAATGAATTATCAGTCATCTGGCACAAAATGCACCAAAGTGTTGCCACTTGGCTTAACAGTTACTGTGCCTCTGTCCAAGTGAACTGGAGCAACCTCACTGTGGACTAAGGCTCTTGATCGTTTCCTTCTCTCCTCCTGAGTCACACTACACTGAACCCACACTTTAAAACCCCCTTTTACCATGAAAAATGATTATGTAATGGGTAATTCCAGCTTAAAAACTGTTCCTGTTCCCTTTCCACTGAAACACTGACGACTGAATGGATGAAACAACATGTTTCAACTAGAAAATTGAAACCTTTTTTCATCCATAGTGAGCAGAGAGCAGTGTTGTCTGTCTGTGTTGCCTTTTCACAACCTTTACATTTTGAGTCTATGGCATATATAATAGGCTGCACTGTTGTAGAAATTATTGCATCAGCAACAAAACCAAAAAAGCAGAAGTCTTTAAATTTAGAGTGGAATGATCTATACAGTCACCAGAGCAGCTGGAAAATCCAGTGGGTAAAATGAATCATTTTTTCCGCTCTCTAAGTAAAGTGCCCTTGTGCAAGGCAACGAACCCTCAACTGCTCCGCTGGAATCTCTCAGAGGTTAATAATATAAGATTCCCCAGGTCACCGCGGTGTTGCTCAACTTGTGGCGTCACATAAGAGTCAAAAATATGTTTTTTACTCCCTATTCCCGCTCTGTATGCATGTTCTACCACAATATGTTTTCTGTGTGTGGGGCAATTTCACTTATACCACAGTAGAGAAAGACAGACAGACACCAAAACCACAGACAGAGTCAGCCCTTGTTCTCAACCATCCCTCCAGGGAGGTGAATTTCACCAAAAATTAAACTGGAAAGCTATTCCTAGGTAGTTTTCCTCACTCTAGTAATAAGCAAACTTTCTTTCACATCTACATTTTCATTAAATGTAAGTGAAAACCTCTCTCCATTTCTCTGTTTTGTGTTTTTCTGGGTTAAATGAGGATGTGATTTTGTGTGCTCTGCATTTTCAGTTCTACCACTAATGAAATGCGAAAAGTACCTGTCAAAACCAGAACTGCAGACATTTAGGGAAATCAGGATGGGTTGCTTCCTATCGCAGAGTCTGTCTGTGTTTCTGACAGACAGACAAATTCCTCATGTGGGTTTTGATTTTTTTTTTTTTTTGACTTGTCTCTGTCCTCATTTGCTTGATGTTGCTGTGGCTGAATTTTCCAGCCTTTGCTGTTTGTTGTCATTATTATTTTTCAGTTTTGCCTTTTGTATTTTTCATTCATGTAAAGCACTTTGTGATTTTGTATCTGTGAAAGGTGCTATATAAATAAACCTTACCTACTTACATTTAAAAAAAAAAAAAAAAAGAGCCAGTTCAATATGATTTTTTTCCACAACATAATATTTGTCTTTTAAAATTTGTCATTGGTTAAATTCTTACTGAGACTGAAAGACAGACAAACAAACACACAGCTTGACTAAACTTACCTGGTACACCTGTTTGCATCCAGGGTGAGATGTCTGTCCCCTCTCCATGTGGCTCCAGGCGGGTCACATTAATGGGAGCCAGCAGTTTGACCACTTCCTCCATCACCTGCCATCAGGGATGCAACCATGTGCTCTGTTCATTACATTGCATTTCATTGTTATTCCAGGCAATAAACTCGTTGTGAACAAATCA
This sequence comes from Myripristis jacobus, assembly GCA_900302555.1. NCBI lineage: Eukaryota > Metazoa > Chordata > Actinopteri > Holocentriformes > Holocentridae > Myripristis > Myripristis jacobus. The sequence continues at coordinate 28,409 of OMLB01037389.1, read as the reverse complement.
GATTCACCACCACGTCAGGTGACCAGGGTGTGCTGCATTGGCTCCTGTTGCATAAACAATGCCCTTCTTGGGATTTTTTTGTAAAACAAAAACACTAAAACTACAAGTCCTGCATTCAAAATTTCAGTTCATTAAAATTGTAGATAAGTATAAAAGATAAAAATAGCTGTCTCCTTTCAGAGTGTTAAATTAAAAATGTATTAACCTGTCCTGTAAGAAGTACTTAAATGCTCCATATACTGTCTGCTGGTTTTTATGTTTTGCATGTAAAAACTTATGTTGTGAAGTGACTAGGAACTACAGCCTTCAGATAAATGTACTGCAAAGAAAGTACTGTATTACCCACTGGCATGTAGTGGAGTAAAACTATGTGGTCTTCCAAATTTGGAAATATTCAAATATGTACTTATTACTTTGCATTTCTTATTGGGCGGCAGCAGCCTCAAAGGTAGAAAAGAAAGATTATGACTGGAAAGTTGCTGATTCAAATTCAGCTTTCAGATCCCTAAGGCGGCTGGGTAAAATGTGGGTGGGAAAGTGAATGAGTAACTGGCTCGCCAACTCTCCCTCACAACTTTTCACATGGTGCCCTTGAGCAAAGCCATCTAACCCAAAACCGCTTCTGTGTGGGACCAGTCGGTGACCAACAGTGAAACCCTGTGTGACTCATGACACAAGACACATGAGCGAGCATAATTCAATAAAAGCTGAAGTCATCATAGCAGCTTAGACAGAGGACACAGGCAGGCGGATAACAGATGATGCAGCCTGCCGAGATGTTTGGGCTTACTCTAATAATGAGCCTACTTTTTGTTTATTTCATTTTCTGTCATAGCTGTCATGATTTAATTTAACTGACCTGATTTGATCTGATCTAATCTGGTCTGATTTGACCTGAGCTGCCTTGCTCTGGTGTGATTTCATTTGATCTGATCTGATCTGATCTGATGTCATTTCCGTTTAATGTGATTTCAGCTGATGTGATTTCATTTGGTCTATTCTGGTGTGATGTGACCTGACCTGACTTGATCTGATTTGATCTGATCTGGTTTCATTTGGTTGCATTTGATTTTTATTTCATTTGATCTGATTTGGTCTGATTTGACCTTGATCTGACCGGATTTGATAATTGCAGGTCTGGAAGTGGTTTCCCCCTCTCTGTCATTCTTCCCATGATTTTCCCATGATGTTCTTCTTGCCTGTTATGAGGACTAAAGTCAGGATTTGTTGTTTAGTTTTCCATAAACTGTAAGCCTGTAAAGCCCTATGACACCATGATAAATAAAACTGAACTTCAACCTCAGCTACTTCCCATCCCCACCTTTTCTTTCACAACTACGTGATAATACATTACTATTCAACTGTTTAAATCTTACCGCCCGTGCTGCTTCACTGCCAGTGAACTGCAGAGCCAGCGGAGTGAACGTCCCCAAGTCCGATTCCATGACCAGGTCAAAGTTGGACACATTCACCTGGGAGAGAGAGGGCGGATGGGGGGGCAGAGCAGGTAGGAGGACGGAGGGGGACCAGAGAGAGCTTTTGTTTTTTTTTTGCAGGCTAATCAAAGTTGTATTTGACTAATTACATCCAGTCAGAGAACTGATCCAAAGGAAATGCTCAGCCTGGGAATTAACCTCATCGAAGGTCTCGGGAGGGGAAGTTGAGCTTGAATGAGCCTCAGTTACAATACAGCTGCTTTCTAACCAATAAAAAACACACACACTCGACATTCAGCGCTGTGTGAACACCACAAAAGCAGGCCGGAGAAGCAATGACCTCAGTCCAGCTGTGGATTAGTAGTTAGATACGGCGAGAGGGCTGAGGTGGATTCACACTGGGCTATTTCCTCAAGTTGACACTGCAGACTCAAGCAGCTGGGTCCAATTCTCTTCCTGTTAAATAAACGCAGGAAATAGCTTTTCTTCACACTTTAAAGACTTTTTTGGCATGAGGAGGTTGTTATGTTCAACCGCCAGAAACTCCCTGTGAACAGTAAAGCTTTGCATTATTAATAAGTCACTTCATTCTGACGTCTAATTTTACACTGATTTGACCTGAATTAACCTCAGCTCTGACCCCACATTCAAAACAAGTGACCAGAAAAAAAAAGGCTCGGAACAGCTTTAATATATTACAGGATTTGACTTTTCTAAATGAGTATGTTTGATTGCCTAGTGGAAGCTGCATCTGGTATCATTGCATTTGCCTTTCTCGTAGGCAGCCATCATAACTGGTGTTTTAATCAAGTTTTTTTTGGTCTCACATCCCTTTCCTCTACTCCTTCTTTCCTGTTATTCTCAGTTATAAACTATCCATGTTAATATATCAAGACACATCATATAAGGTAGAGAGAATTCATTAGAATCATAAAAAACGGAGTGTATAATGTGTCTTGGCTTGGTGTTCAGCCAAAGCTCTAAAGGAGGAAACTCTATCTGACTGTAGATTGCTGTTTAGATCTTTAGAGAAAAGCCTGGTAGCGAGCCAGGGCCTGTCCAGTGCAGCGCCGCCGTTTTTCTTCAACACTGGGATAGGAGAAATTGCTATCCATTGCTGCTGGCTATGTACACTGCTAAAACCCTTCCACTCCCCTGTAATACAAGCCAGGCTGAATGAAATACTGTAGGCTAGCTAAGATTTCAATTTTGCTCCACTTAGAGTCAGACTGGATTAGTGGCCCCAAAAACAGGTAATTCCTGCATAGCTTTGCCAGGATATTAGCCTGACAATCTGATTAATTTTCCATTCAACACAAATGCATTTAAGTGATCATCCTTAGTGCCTCCTGGTGGATCAGCAATCAAATTTTGTGTGGCTTTTTTGGTTTGAATATAACTCAAAGCTGTTTTGCATTTTTGTCGTTATACTCTAAACTTTCCAATAAAGCGGTATTGCCTTAAAAACCCTGCATAAATCTTGCAAAGTGTCCACACACGGCTAACCATGCAAAACTCCACACGTCCCACCATTCAGCCTGCTCTTGTGCACCAGCTTATTTGAGGGATGGGAATCTGTGCAGCTCCCTTCTGTTTTCCATTCTGGCAAGCGTTCCAGAGGTCTACGGCATGAAACTCGAGTCCAGCTCGGTGGTTTGATCCTGAACAAAGACAGAAACCAAGCTGATAGCCAGCCAAGGCCTCAGCCCCGTCCTCAGTCAAGGCTTATTTCTATTTTCTGGCCTCACCTCCTGCTCTCTGGAATGCACTTCACGATGTTACAGTGTGGTGCACTTCTCTAATTTTACTATAGAGCTTAAAGGGGGAACTGGACAGGGAAAACATCACTCCAAATCCACCATCTATATTTTCATATAGAGGAGTGGAAGGGTGATAATTTAGCTGAGACTCTA
>OMLB01037386.1:0-14647 GCA_900302555.1 Myripristis jacobus | reverse complement strand
CGCTCCCCGCCTCCATAGCCTCTCCTTCTGCTGTAAAAATAAATAAATAAATAAAAATAAAAATAACAGTAATGGCACAGGCTGGCTTACTCATGCAGCTCGCAGGAGAAAAGCTCCAAAATGAAGAAGCAAATATGATGAAGAATGCCTTTACAGCCTGTGAGCGTCACTGTGTCACCCTGAAAGCTCATCAGAGAAGCTGCAGAGATTTCATCTGACAAATCGTAAGCTGGAAAAGAAAGAAGCGTGCAGCTGGAAAAGGCCTGTTTCTACCTGCCATGGTCACAACTTCACCGAGCTGCGGCTCTGCTTGTTGCTCCGAGGCTCCGCCGCGAAGTTTCCGCCGCCGCCCCGGAGCTTGGTGCAGCTCCGTGACTTGGAGGCCAGTCCCGCCTCCTTTTGGGCAGAGGAATTTGACTCCTGCAACACATTTCCTGCCTGAGAGATTATGAAGAGTTTCGACCAGAGATTAGGATGGGACGTGCTGTGATTTTACTCCGAAATTATTTCCCCCTTTTCAAGACGTGACTTCAACAGATTTCTCATTTGTTTCCCCTGTTTTGCCCTTTTGTCACTATAACGATAAAAGCTCCAATATTTTTAATCATTAACCACAAGTTACACGTCAAATTTGGGTTCTTTTAAATAGTGTGTAACATTCTTAAAAACAGAAGATCTCTAGTCAATATGATATGGATGTAGGCTTTAGACAAGGAGTTATTGTGATGGCATAGAGGTCGGCTGCTTTCTACATTGTACCTGGCTTTGAAATAAAGTGAGGCCCTTCTGGCATGACCTCTGTGACACATGAACCAGAATTACAGGAGATATACTCCCATTAGATCCAAATCTGTGCTTATTAGGGAATTTTGCAAACATTAGTGACTCTTCAACTAGAACACAAATAAAATTTCTGAGTATTGCTTTATGTGTGGCCAGGAAATGCATAGATCTGTGACATGGCAATCTGTTTCCCCTCTACTTATTGATAGGTGGCCCTCGGAAATGAACAGCTGTGTCCTCTAGAAAAAGTTACAGATAACCTGAGGAGAAGATACAAAACCTTTCTTGAAATTTGGCAGCCTTATCTGGATTATATAGATCAATTAACTTCTTAATAATGTTCTGATGTAGTGTCTCTCTACTCTATTTTATTGGATTTGATGCACTGACTCTATTTCTCCCTTTTTTTTCTTTTTCTTTTTCTTTTTTTTTTTTTAAATATTTTTAAATTTGTTTAGGGGAGGGGGGATTTGGGACTTTGTTTGTATTATTATGTATGTACCAAAATTGAAAAAAACAAACAAAAAAAACCCCCACAATATTTCAAAAAATACAAAAAAGGAGTTATTGTGAGGCCAATCTAATAATTTAACAGAAAACCTCTGAAAATGTCCACAGATGTCCGTGTATATTGACATCCAAATAACTTCCCATTTTTATAGCAATATTAACTTTCATGGATATATTAGCATTTTCAGTACAAGCCACACTATGAACATGAATATGATGGCCACTCCACTGTATATTTGTGTCGGTAACAGTGGTAAACCCACTGGGCTCCCACTAAAATAAACAAGTGAAGTGCAACTCGTTGAAATATGATCTTTATTTGACATTGTAGTTAAATGCAGTGATGCGGTGCTAAATACAAAGGAGGAAACTGTATTTCCTCCAGTTGGTGATCAGCCACAGACAAACCACCAAGATAAACAAAAATCAATTACATGCTTTTTCTTCATATGACTTACAACAATTACTATGATATATTGTATGGATTTACCTCATGAGGAATTCTCTCCAAAAATGTGAGTAACCCTTATGCACAAAGTTCACATCAGTGGAGATTAAGTCCATATAAAAACATAGATATCAAGTGTAAACAAAACAATGCTGTATAACACAGGATTAAACAGTATCTTTGTCATTTGTACCGTACATATTGACATTTATAAACCTTTATGTATTTTTTTAAGGAGCTATATGAGGCTTTGCGTCTGGCTTCTGTTCTCAGACAGCATCTGTCCTCAGTGCGGGGCAGGAGGGGCTTGTACAGTGATCACCGGCTGTGAAGAGAGAGAGAAACAAGGAGAAGAACAAATGAAAACAGACTAATGGCCGACAGAGCAGCAGCCTCCTGTTGAAACACGAGCGCTTCACTTTGTACTGATGGGCATCAATTCACTGAACTCTACAGTCCAATCATGTAGCTAAATCTGATAGAATTTGTCACCACAACACCCAAACTCGTCTTCATCTGCTCAGGCCCTCTCTTACACCTGGTGCAAATTGGCGCCAAGCACGATGCAAGTCTCTTTGCTATTTTCCAACTGGTGCACTTGTCATTTTCCTGTCCAGCGCCCGTGTTGTGTAAAATAGCAAATGTACTTGCACCCATCTGAGTGCCGATGGGTGTGTTGGTCTGAAAATGAGTTGTGATGAGACGCATTGTTGGTGCATTGCTATCTTGGGGCAGTTGAAAGTGACTGACAAACAAACAAACAAAAAACAGGTCTGACAAGTCTTCTGCGATAACTTCCTATGTGTTTTAGCCCCAGAAATACACTCATTCCAACACAATTTGCTGCTCACAATTTTGGGGGCCGGTGAGCAGCAGTTGACCACCTTGCAGCAGTAGGCAGCCAGAGTGATGGAGATAGCCACCAGAGCAGCCTGAACGAGGATGTTCTCCGAATCCAGGTGGGAATAGGCGTCCTGTTGGTGGAGAGAGAACAGCAGAGGTTATGCTTAGACTGACAGGACAATGGGATGACACCTGCAGGGAAATTTGGCCACTGAAGCAGCAAACCGATTAGACAGAACTGACATGAAAGTTTTGCATCATGTATGCAAAAACAAACAAATAATGATATATGATATATACATTCTGGCTTTATCACCTAGTCCTACCTGCAAGTTACTAGCACACCAAATGTCAAATCATGACAATACAATCAATCCGAAGAGCACATCTATAACTCACCGTGACTTGTCTGCAAATGGTGAAATTCATTGTGCCTTGTTCTTCTTCATCAAAATACCAGCAACGATACCGATGATCTTCCAGTTTAATCACAGCGAGGAGCATGTTGAACAGGGACGCACCACAGGCCACAATCTGCATCCCCAGACAGGCCTTCAGCTGAGACACACAGAGGAACGAGAGGCAGCTTCAGTTTGAAAAAAACAAGGCTTCTCACTCATGTCTCAGAATGGTTAGTCCTCTTGTGTTTCTGCTTCAGACATTTACAGAGGGTGGAAAAAAAGACAGGTGGACTGGTTTTTCAAAGGTTTTGAATCACAAGAGAACCTTGATCATACAGTATGAGGCCCAGGAGTATATGAGACTAGCTGCAGACAGATACATGCACACACAGACAGGAAAAGCAGTGTTTTCCTTGCATTTATAAGACTTTTGCATGGTGCCCAAGTCATTGAAAGGGAAATATGGAAAAAACTAGAAATACCGCCTCATGGTTGTATGCCTCTGTCAACCTGGCAAACTTGCTGTTTACATCAGTTTTGAAGGAATTTAATAAAATGTTTCCAATGTATTTTTGGTGAAATGGAGACTATTTTTACAGAGGAGTACAGAGGAATGACAGAGAGCTTCATCACGTGGTGCAGCGATGATCACCTGAAGCTCAATATCAGCAAAACCAATGAGGTTGTGGTGGAGGATCTGGAGCCCCCCTGCCCTGGTAGTCATCCAGTTAGAGAAAGTCAAGTGAAAATGCTGAATTATGGTGTTGAATAATAGCCAGAAAAACATTTGATGTCACAGTGAAGTTAACCTTTTAGATATAATATGTCATGACGTCATCTTTTTATCTTTTTATCTGATATTTATGTATTGTATGGTGTTTCCATGATTTTGTCCACCCCTTGTGTATATAAATGATGGAAAAGGGCTTCTCATCTCTAGCCAGGTAACTCACAGTGGGCAGATGAAGGTTCTGCGCTGCTATGGCCACACTCCCAGCTATTATCACCTTCAGAGAGCGAGAAAGAACATCATCACTAGTTCCTCAGCAACATTAGGACCAAGTGTCTGGGATTTCAGTCTGTTCATGCACTGTTTTAACACAAAATAACCAAGAAAACCCAACAGCAATAATGCATTATTAAGCCTTAAAAAACAACACAGCAATAAACTATGAAGATTCTTTGCTTAAAAGAATAAGGGGAGGAAAGGTTTTAAGTACATGAATGTGCAGTTGCGTGCTTACCAGCAGTGATGCGATGATGAACGGTATGTCTACTGATGCGTGTTCTAATCCCTGGGCCATGAACACAGAAACCATGCTGATCTGAAACACGCTGAGGCCGATCTGAGTGATCTGGGACAGAGGACATGCCAGGTAGGGGAGAGTGGGGGCAGTTGTTACGTAGGGTGTTCATTTTTCCCCAATCGACAATAAATAAGCGCGTGAGACCTTTCCTTTGAGACAACAACTTGTGTGTCAAGGAGAGGTCTTCAGGTTTGCCTGACTCCCTTAATACCAAAGGTCCCAGATCTCTGACATTGAAATGCTGAGTCCATTTAGACCCACTAATAACAGTAATTTGGTTTTCTTTTTTCACTATTGTTTTGTAAAGCAACACTAACAATAGTTTTCTGTGAGAAATGTCAAACGTGATGTAATTAGGCTGGATCCTGCTCAATACAAAGTGCATCTGTTGCCGGAAATGGAAGGCGACTACGTTCGGTAAGACAAAGTTTTGTTTCACCAACTTGTCACACCAACCGAAATCCCTGCCATTCATTTGTCTCGGGGCTGACTGGGTTCAGGGCCACATTTCCCAGCTCTGCTTGGGTCTGCATTGGAATAACGGATATGGTCTGGCCACGGGTCGGACATTTCTGGATCTTTTTGGGTTCAGGTATGAGATTTTGGACCTGTGAAGACCTCTATTGACAAGTTTACTGACACACAAGGGCTATATGACATTTTAGATCTGATATAAATTGAAAGCTACAGTGGATTGTGGCTTAAATTAATACAGTTTGTATAATACATTAATGTTCCACGAACACAAACTAAGAACAGAGTCCTGAATCATGATAAAGATGTTCCTATACCTAGTAACTGTTCAGCAAGCAGCAAATCATAGCAGAGAGACAAAACTGAAACAAAACAGGTGCAATAATGTAAGGAAATATGGCTGTTAATCTTGTGTGACACATTTTTCCTGGATGTAAAACAAAATAAGACATAAACCTGTGCATGTACAGTTACTGAAATCTAGTAATGGTTAGTTTTATGTTGCCTTATTTAAATTCATTTTAAATAAGGATAACAATAGACCCCACAACTGACAGTGTTGGTGGGTTAGTATTTAAAGTAAACTTGTTCTTTCTTACCTCAAATTATCAATTGTGAAAACACAGATTCAGCTGAAAATGTTAGTGACCTTGGGAAAACAGTTGTTTTGTCATCATGCAGGCTAAAAGTTCAATGTTCATTTTTGTACAGGCCTATGACTAATTAGTCTTCATATTTATATATGACTCTAATAACATATCGCAGTCGTACACACGCGCGCGCACACACACACACACACACACACACACACACAGATGTGTACCCCCAGAGCCTTGGGTTCGGACTCCAGGTATTTCTGTTTCCTGGCCGGGTTTCTCTGGAAGGTCACTGCGACCAGGGGGCTCTGGTCCGGGCCGCTCCCCGTCTCCACAGCCACTCCTTCTGCTGTAAAACCACAGTAATGACAGGTGCCACAGGCTGGCTTACTTACAGCTCTGGAAAAAAATTACGAGACCACTGCAATTTATTCCTAAATCAGCATCTCAATGAGTATGACCAGCATTCCATGACAGTCTTGGTTAAATTTCTACACAAGCACACCTCTTTCGGCTTAATGAGGTACTGATCAGGTGATCACATGAATTAAATCTTATTTAATGAGGAAAAGTATAAAAAAAAAACCAAAAAACACTGCTGTAATCAACACTCTCCTCTTGCAATGTGACCGGCTGGATGGGAAAACAGTGCTAGAAATGCTTCAAAGGTAATTGGAAATTTAAAAATAACCAGTGACCATGCCAAAAAAGGTGAAAAGAAAGGTTTTGAGTGAGGACAAGAAGGCTCAATCCTGGTTTTACTGGCACAAGGATACAGTGAGCATCAGGTTGCTTCTATCCTTAACATTTCAAAGACAGCAGTTCACAAGAACAAGGTCAAGCAACAGACACTAGGAACAACAAAGCCACAGGCTGGAAGAGGGTGAGAACGAGTCAGTATTGAGTGGGATGACCACAAACTTGTTCGAATGTCACTCATGAACTGTAGGCTGACCTCAAGTGACCTTCAACAACAGCGGCAAACTGAAACTGGGGTGAAGTGTATGGCAAGAACACTTCGAAACAGGCTTCTACAGGCAGGGCTGAAGTCAAGCAAAGCCAGAAAGAAGCCCTTCATCAGTGAGGAGGAAACACAAGCCAGGCTGACGTTTGCAAAAGACCACAGGAACTGGACTATAGAGTGCTGGAGTAAGGTCATCTTCTCTGATGAGTCCAATTTTCAGCTTTGCCCAACACCTGGTCCTCTTATGGTTAGACAGACACCTGGACAGGCCACAACCCACAGTGTCTCGCACCAACTGTAAAATATGGAGGAGGGTCAGTGATGATCTGGGGGTGCTTCAGCAAGGCTGGACTCGGGCAGATTTGTTTTTGTGAAGGGCAAATGAATCTAGCCAAACCATCAAGCAAAGCTGAGCTGTTTGATTTTTTGCAGAAAGAGTGGTATAAAGTTACCCAACAGCAATGTGAAAAACTACTGGAGAGCATGCCAAAACGCATGACAGCGGTAATTGCAAATTGGGGTTATTCCACCAAATACTGATTTCTGAATGTTCTTTAGTCAAAACATTAACACCAGTTGGTTAAAAATGAATTGGCATTTGTTTTCTTTGAATTTTTAAAGTTCTGCAAATACTGCATCATCTTTGTTATTTTGAGGTGTTGTCATTTCCTTTAAATATACTATATATATATCTACAGTATATATCTATCTATATCTATATCTATCTATATAGATAGATATAGATAGATAGATAGATAGATAGATAGATAGATAGATAGATAGATAGATAGATAGATATAAAGAACAATAGTTTTATTTGGAATTTAGGAGAAATATTGTCAGCAGTTCACAAAAAATGAAACAAAACCGTTCATCTCATCAATACATGCACCTAGAAGAGATAAAACCTGAGAAACTGGTCATTTTGCAGTGGTCTTTTCCATAGACAGTTTCCAATTAAAGAAGCAAATAAGGTGAAGAATGCTTTTACAGCCTGTGAGTGTCACTGTATCACCCTGAAAGCTCATCAGAGAAGCTGCAGAGATTTCATCTGACAAATCATAAGCTGGAAAAGAAAGAAGTGTGCCGCTGGAAAAGGCCTGTTTCTACCTGCCATGGTCACCGTGTCCGCCACAACTTCACCGAGCTGCGGGTCTGCTTGTTGCTCAGAGGCTCCACTGGTATGTTTTCCACCGCCACCCCGGAGCTTGGTGCAGCTCTGTTACTTGGAGGCCGGTCCCGCCTCCTTTTGGGCAGAGGAATTTGACTCCTGCAACACATTTCCTGCCTGTGAGATCATGAGGAATCATGATGGTTTCACTAAAAAATAAAACAAGAACAGAATAACACTTAGAAGTTCCAAACCTGCTGGAAAACACAAAGTTCCTGATATTGTTTGGTCACTGTGATAAATTATTAGTTTTAAGTGACTAAACTATGAGTTTTAGAGGGCACATATTCCTGGATCCCCCTTTTAAAAACCCGACTTCCCAGTGTCTTTTTCCTGTTTTTTTGGGGGGGATGGGTGGAGACAAGGGGCTTCTTGAGAACTTGATATGTTTCATATGTTTTGAATGTTATTATTGTGAAGCATCATTTTCAGGAAAACAAAAGGTGGGGCTGCCATGCTTCATTTTCCAAATCGACAAATATACTGCCAAGAGAACATAGGAAAAACATAAACAAATAAATAAAAATAACAAAATAATAAATGAAAGGAGGGAACAGGAAGTAAAAAAAAAATAGAAAAATGGGGAGATGGGGAGGGAAATAATACCGATAAATTAATGCTGAAAAAATTTCAAATCACATGTATAGCATCAGCTGTCAAATAAAATGATCAAAAACAACCACTGAACCTCCATAGCAGCTTCATACTCTCCCCTTATTTACACCAATAAATAAATAAATAAATAAAATTAATGAAATAGACAAAATAAATTTCTATAAAAACAGAAAATTTGAAAAAGTAAAACATTACAAAAACTATATTTGTAATGGTTATAATTATATATTTAAAATTACAGGCAAGAAATGACGAAAAAATGATCCCTAAAATGAAAAAGACAGAGAAATAAAGGAAATTTTGTTCAGCGGGTGCAATAACAGCTTTCAAAATAAAAGGCCACCCGCGGGCTTTCAGATTTCAAAAGAATCAACGCATAAAATGGTCTTCCAGGACAGACATTTGCTTTGTGAAAACATGATAATAAGGAATCTCTGAAATGGGGTATCACATGTTCTAGGAGACAAAGATTAAAGACACAGGAAAGAAGCTTAGAAACACATTTTTCTTTATTGGCACGGGCGGTTTACAACATGTAAAACTGCTTGTACATATTACGTCCCTCAGCTGAGTTCAGTTATCGATTTCACAACAGATATCGATTTCATAGTCAGAATGTGTAAGTGCAGCACTGAGCTGGAAGATAACCCATTTTCTATAGGTGGGCAGGCGGAATCTGCTGTCATCTGTGTCCTTTATTCATTTATACACAGCCAAAATGTAACTTTACAACTCTCCAACCAAGTGTAACATCACAAGTCTTAAGAAAAACTGGACTTCAAAGGCAGACGGAAAGACTAAGCCACAGAAATGAGATCGACTTCACCAGCAGCATCTGCCAAAAGTGAAAGACAAGGCCACTGAGTGGGAATAGTGCAAGAATCAGTGCATTAAATGCTGACCACACAAAAATAATCCCCTATACAAAACGTTTCCCTAATAATCCCTTTGTGCTTACTGTCAAGCACAATGAGCATGATCCCTTCTTAAAAGTAATGAAGACTGGATAACTTCCCTTTTGGCCATTTTAACAATCTTTCCATTTTGTAACACAAAGTTGTAACTCAAAAGCAAGCGAGATGACCTGATCCATTGAAAACACCAAGACAACTGTAACAAAACTCACAAGAACGAGTACTAAACCAACACAAGAGAATCCAAACGCACTACATGATGTGTTTGGACACACGAGCTCCACTGGAGCTCGTGTGAAACTTTGGACCTTCTGTTTGAAGGTTAAGTTAGTCCATTAACCATGTTAGAAGTGGGGCATGGACCTTAAATGCCACTTTGAACCCCCTTCCTTTTATTTTATTTTACTCACAAATTCTTATTAATGGCAGTATTGATATATGGAGCTGATACTGACCTTTTACTGAAAATGGGATGGTGGCAATGTTTTAAAAATCAATGTCGCCTGCCTCTGATATGACAAATATGATGCAGGTTAATTTCTTGTGGAACTGATGACTACTACTATCCTGCTTCTACTGAGACATTTTAATTAGATTCTATAAAAGTATGCGTGAATATGTATGTATGTTCTTACGTATGCAAATGCTAGTATTATCATGCTGCCTGTCAGAGAAAAATAATGGTCTAAATGTTGTTTTGGAGGCTTTTCCACCCTTGTGAGAATAACACAGCAGGGGAGACACTGATTACTTGTCATTTTGTTTTGGTGTAAAATGTTCGAATTTAAAGATTGGCACAGACTGTCAGTTTAAATACAAAAAAAAAGGTAACAGTGTCAGCCTTCAAAACCTGGTAACAGTGTCAGGTGTCAACATTCAAAAATTGTTAACAGTGTCAGTCTTCATAAGCCCATATCAATCAAATCCTAATATGAAGCAACAGGTGGTGCTAAAATAATGACAGTGGTAAAAAGAAAAAAAACAACATTTCAATGGCAGATTAGAGGTTGCATGGAAATGCCCCTTAGCCTCTGAGAGCGACCACAGCCTTACTGGCTCTGGCTCACTATGGGAATGACCTCTGGGTCAAGCAGGCGGGCCCCTTCACAGAGTCTGGTAGCCGTCGGTCCTCCTCCTACGGCCCAGCAGGTAGGCCACCACCACGATGATGATGAGCACCAGCAGCGTCACTCCTACGGCCACAGCCACGCGGTAGTCTGGTCTGTCAGCGGGGCAGGGGTCAGCTGGAACAAACAGCAGCAACAACTGATGACACCGGATTCGACATCGACATCAAGCCACTAAATCCTGCAGCTACTCAAAGTGAAACTTCCGAACCTGCTGACATCAACTTCTCAGAACTCATCATGAGACCAACATCACAAGGGAAGTCTGAGGTCAAAGTGGAAATGGCAGCAAAAACAGGTCCTCTAATGCCATCTAGTGGCCAGCTCCAGAACAACCCCAAGCCTCTTCCACCTCAATACAAGTCAATGTGACCAACAGCCCAATGTCACCTCACAAGGGTCACGGGGGGTTGCCGGAGCCTATCCCAGCGCTGATCGGGCGGAAGGCAAGGAAACACCCTGGACAGGTCGCCAGTCCATCGCAGGGCAGACAGACACACTGACATTACAGCCAAATGTCTCTCTAAAAATCTAGTCAGTACATTTTTTAGTCCCACAATGTTATCTCAACAGCAAGTTTCACTTCCTTCAAGTCCCTTAATGGTGACATTTGAAATAATTATGCCATGGTTTAAGGTAGTGTGTGCTTTGTGACTAACAGAGGTTTAAAGGGTGTGGCAAAGACAGTGACTGTGCTTCAGGTTTGTCCTGAAATTACTTGACTGTCAGCAGGGTTTTTTTTTAATAAATTTTTTCTTTTGGCACTTCTGCTTTATTTGACAGTCACAGTAGAGAGAAAAAGGAAAGGCGGGGGAGTGAAACTGCATGACATGCAGCAAAGGCCCTGAGCTTGGATTTGAACCCAGGACACTGCGTTCATGACTGGTACATGGTATGCTCTTATCTGGTGAGCCAACAGGGCATGCCAGCAGTGGTTTCTTTTGATCTTGTCATTTTTGTTGATGTCTATGGCTAATCATTCAGAGTAGTTTAGCTGGCATGAATCTGACTCTTTAGTCCTTTTGCACTTGGGTACCCTACCCAAAGCTAACTAAGCCCTGGGTTAAGGATTCACACTTGAAAATCAAAGCCCAGGGTTAATGTCCTCAGAGCACCTATAGACTTCACAGAGCATTCTATTGCTGTTGTTCTGACCTTGAGTCTAACCTTGCCTCACACTACAGACCTTAACCGTGACCTTTTGGGGATAGTGCCAGTTCTTCCCAAATCTTGGAGTTTAGTTAGATTGCAACAAGAGCTCTCTAAATAAAAGGCCATCCACAGGCCCCTAGATTTCATTGATAACCACATACAGCACATACATCTTCTTTGAGCTATGAGACACCAAAGCTTGCATGACCTCGCTATATGATGAATCCAATTCCTGTTGGAACACTTACGGGAACCGAAGTCCTTGTTGTTGGTAAAATTGAAGGCCTGCATCCTATCATGAGAGACTTCCAGGTACAGTCCATTCCCCATGTAAAGCGATTCATTCTTGCAGGAATAGGAGTGTCCGATCTTGGCAGGAAAGAGGTGCACTGACTTGTTGTTGGCAACATAAGGGCTATCACCTGTAACATTGAAACAAAGTAACTCTGTAGTGAAAACAGGGCATCGAGTCACCAGTGAACATGAGAAAGCAAACAATCAGATATGAATCCAAACTTGCTTGTCTACATAGCATTGATAGCATTGCTGGCATCAGGTGCTTGACGGTAATTCACCAGACTGTGTCTATATATAGTGGAAAAAAACACACAAACACGGAAGATCATGTGGTACTGGCTGGTGGTTGTCAAGAATTCCTTGCTTATGTTAATATTTGCCCGTCTTGCACAACAACCACCTGCAGCTGAAATCAATGCAAATGAACGCCTGGCATGACCTAATTAGAAGGTCCCTATGTTTCAGTGAGCAACTGATGACATAATATGTGCAGTCTGGAAAAGAAAGGTTCATCCTGACAGTACTGACACACTTTGGTTGGTGACTGACTGACTTACCTTTGGAAGCAAAGGGGTAGGACAGGCTGAAAGACAAAGCGTTCACATAGACAGTATTTTCAGCAACACTCTGATGGGGGGAAAAAAGAAAAGGACAGGTTGTTACCAAACAGGATTAGGTAAATAAGGTGCTAAATGTGTCATTTTAATATCAATATATCACTACAACATTAAATTTGACATGGTATTATGACTGTAAACCATGCAGCCTCTAAGCTGTATTTCACAGGTAATTTTTAAAACTAATTTTAATTTTAATATTAATTAATTACCAAATTTCCCATTTTCAGGTAATGTTTTTGTAAATTTTCTGATAATTTTCTTGTAATTTTTTCTTGTAATTTTTTACTTTTTCATGCAAATTTTATTTTTATTTTTTTCACAATTTTTTTCCCACTTATTTATTTATGCACTAATTTATTATGCAAATTTTACATGTCTCTTTTTATTGGGTGGTTGTTAATATTCAGATATTTACATACATCCATTTCTACATCCATGATGACAGTGTTGCTATGCCACCGCAATGCAGTCATCTTGACCATGGTCTCATTTATTTACAGTAATTATACAAAGATATTTAAATTAATGAGAAATTCACATACTGGGTGTTTAAAATGGCTATATGGAGTAGGTTTAGATGTTCACATCCTGTTTCTGTAGAGCTCATTGTGGATAAGCAGTGGATGAGGTACAGCAGCCTTGTGGTGGGGGACAGTGTGGTGGATTTGTAACAGTGGATTTGTGGTTTAACATATTCAGGCACACTGGGCAACAGGCAATGTTCCAATATTGCGTCTCTGTAATCTGATTCATCACAAAATTATCCTGTCACATGCTCTACGAGCAGAACTCCTGTCAACCACACTTCCTTATTCTTCACACAGTCTCACTAATTCTAGTTCCCATATGAAGTTACAAGCTTAGCAGTTTGGTATTTGTCAAAAGGCTGAATGGGTTGGTTATCATTTAGCTCACATAAATGTTACGCTTTATTCCATTTAATCTGACAAATCTGCTTAAATGTACTGAAACATAAAGGTGCTAAAATATAAAGTTGCAAAGCTTTGTGAATAAATTATCACTATGGTTTTATGAAAGAAGGAGTGCTTCAGTCACACCTCATCCCGATATGTTCTCAATACTATAACACCATGTTCATAACAGCTATAGGAACTCAAAAGTACCTTGTTGAACATGAAGGTGATGGCTCCTTCTTTGAAGGAAAGTGTAAAGTTGACTTTGGTTTTCTCACAAGTCCCCTCAACTTTTGTCAAATTTGGTTGAACAGTGAAGATTCCTTTGACCTTAAAGACAGAGAGGAAACAGAAGATTTGTACATGTGATCAGTTCAGACATACAGGATGAGCGCCTCATGCTGACCACGGATGAAGAAGTTAAGCTAGCAGCTGCACTGCGCTTTGAGATGAGTCATGTCGCTTTGGCAGGGAATGGTAACAATAGTCTTATGACACAAAATGTAACCCTCTGCAGTCATCAGATCAGGCCAAAATGAGGAAATCAAAACTTACACAAAAACACAGTCAACACCCTGCAGTAACCATGTAGCATTATAGCTCTAATGTCTTTGGGTAATTCAGAAAAGCAAAGTTTCTTTGAGCTGAATGTGCTACAGGCCTGGAGCACCAGCACCATTTCAGACTAGATGTTTTAGACAGCTGAAAATGGTCCTGAAGCCAGCAAATTTTTACACCAGGCCTAAATCTTTATCCTTACCTTAACCTGAGCTAGCCCATGCCTAAAAGTAACCATCTCTAAAAGCCCTGCAGGATCGTGCTCTACAAGTGCAGAGCAGGTTAGTCCTGAGCGGACCAAGGGCTTGTGGGTCACCTTGAGTAAATTAGAAACAAAAACTTTCTTTTGCAGTGCAGACATAAATAGATACTTTAGACTATGCAACTGGCCATTTGATATATACTCATTTAGACAAGAGTCTAAATGATTTCTTTGGTGACAGTAAAGATTTTTAAATCTTTTTTTTATTAAAGAAACAAAGGGAATTTCATTTACCTTGCAACCTATCAGAGGGTTAACAGTCCATGATCAATGCACTGTTCATTTTGCAAAATCAAACTGAGTAGCTGTCAAACTGGTCTGTGTATGGACCAAGAATTAATGACTTAAGATGAATGTGCACCCTGAGGCCACACCAATAGAAAACAACTGTCTAAAACTGTAGATCTGGCAATCTCCATAATCTGCAGCTGGAGGATTTCAGGGCTGAGTCAGTGTCTTGCGCAGGAGATAAGCTCTAGTGACCAATTTCTACTGGTTGGCCATAGAGGTAAACAGACCTCACAGATTACTCAATGCACCTCTTGAATCATATTCTGCTTCAAAGTATTAGCTTGATGTTCAAACTATATTTGCCAGAAGTCTTGTGTCTGTTTTGGACACTGAAATGTACCTTTGTAGCCACACGGATCTGCACGGCCATGTGAGCCATCATGCATGTAACCCCATCCTT
>OMLB01037385.1:54811-76372 GCA_900302555.1 Myripristis jacobus | reverse complement strand
ATATGCATGAACATGATGCAAACCTGGCATACCAAGCCTTTGTTCGAAATTACAAAAAGATATTTGATTATTGCTTCCCACTTGTAAGTTTAAAATTCAAGAGAGCATGTGACTCGAAACCCTGCTTCCCCTCAGGACTATTAAAATCTTCCATAAAAAAAACATAAATTATATAAGAAATATCTGACTAATCCAACCCAACACAACGCTGATGTTTATAAAAAATACAAAAATAATTAAAGCTGCAAGCAGCGTTGGACGGGCCCTCGCCCCCCTGTGCACGTCGGGGACAGCGCGCGTGTCGAAGTGCAGACAATTCGTCCATCTGAGCCAGTGGCATTGTATGTTCAGGAGTGTGTGTGTGTGTGTGTGTGTGTGTGTTTTCAAAGTCCTCTCTCTGGTGTTCTGGCGTTCCTCCAGCAGATGGCGCCCTTAGCTTGCGTTTGAGTTTGACAGTTGACCATGGGGGGCTGGGCAGGCAGCAATGTGCAGTGACAATAGGCCAGGCACAGTGCAGAGCAGAGCTCACACACCAGACTTAAAGGGTGTTAAACAAGTCTTCATAACGGCCAGAAACTTGGTCACATGAAAACCAAAATTGCATACTTTTGTAGGAATTTTTGTCCTCTTTCCATCTGCATAGGTGTGAAAGCAGTCAGACTTGTACTTTAGTCTCCAGGGGCCTAATTAGTGCCAGTTGCCTCTCAACTGCCTGCCTATTCACACCAGAGTCCATAGGAAAAAAAGGAGGTGTTGGTTTTGGCCAGTCCAACTTTGAGGGCTTGTCAAATCCAAACGGTTCCAAATCATAACAAATCCTTCAGATCGTTTGTTAAGCACTGTGTCCTCTGTCATGTATTAAATTTTTTTGACGCCAATTCCATTAACGCCATGGGAGGAGATAGATTTTGTGCAAAGTGAAAATTTGGGCGAAAACGTGACTTTCAAACGCAAATTTCGGACTTCCTGTTGGTTTTAGGTGGGGGGCGTTAGCACGAAAGATGTCGGGCTTGATCAGATCTACGTTTCGGCGTTGGTTTGGTCTTTCTACCACATTCCTGTGGGCCCCTAGCTCTGCGTTTGTGTGCGTTTGCATCCCTAGGTGGCGCTAGCGAGCCCATTTTTGCACTTAGGGGGTCCGATTTTTGATTTTATCGAATTTTTCGCCAGACCTGATGTGCGTGCCAAATTTGGTGAGTTTTTGAGCATGTTTAGGGGGTCAAATTAAGCGTCAAAGAGACGTAATAATAGGAAAAATAAAAAAACCTTACAAAAACAATAGAGCCCTCTCTCAGAGAGGCGAGGGCCCTAATAAAAATGTATTGTATATAAGCCTAACAACTAATGGCTATTTTATAGGAAATAGCGTCACTGTGCCATCAGCGTCAAGTTAGCAGTTACAGTACAATAACTTCCGGTCAACACTTTTCACTTACATACTTTTCAAAGTAAAAGGCTCCATGTCAAACAATAAGCTTAGCAAGGAAGGCTATATAACGTGAGCCAAATGCTGTCTAATTGAGAGAGAAATCGCAATAAGTAAAAACATAAATAGTTTTCAGTTCTACAGTTTATATCTGTAGATGTAAAATCCCAAAATGTGCATGTACGTGGAAAGCACATAACTAACTGCCTTTCCACTACCGCCCTCAGCATGGCGCACTCTAACGAAAACGAGTGAGCCAATGGCGGAAGGCGTTACTGACCACCGTCGTGCTTCCAACCAATCAGAGGCCTTGACGCTGCGTGGACATGAGCGGTTGAATCTTTCGTCTCCTAACACTGGACTCAGTGAAGTTGACGAGCATATTTTTTGGTAAACAGAAAGTACGTGAGTTTTCAGAGGACAGTGTGCCGGGGAATATGAGGTTTTCGCCCACACCTAAATGTAGTGATCGAATGTAAAAGAATGTCTGTTTTGTTTTTGTTCGGGTATTTTGTAGGCACATTATTTGATTAGCGAAGCCACACTGCTAACTAGCTAGTGGCAAGGTTAGCCAACGGCGAATTTGAGCGTCAGTGGGACCGTGTAGTGTATTATCCTTCTTTGTTGTCAAGTCAGGACGGATCTATCGCTTTATAAAACAGGTACGTGTGTGTGAGTATTTAACAGTAAGTTAGTGACAACGCAAAACTTGCCTTCCTCTGTGTTTGTCTGTTTCCCGTCACGTTGGACAACGTATTTGTGTTTTTGTTTCGGTTAACGTCACGTACACGGATATATTAACTTTCATTTTCTCCTGTCTTGATTGACTGACCATTTGAATTTCACTTTTATTGTCAGCCAGGGCTGGAGTTTTTCATGCATCATCAGCAGCTCCATTTTAACCCTCCTGTTACCTTCAAATTTACTAACATATCTTATCAGCTGGGGTCGGTTTGAACCCAGCAGTTTAAACCTACAGAAAAGAATTATTGTTATTTCCCAAGTTTATGTATCAGGTACTTTATGTGTCTTGTTGACTAGCTAAATTGCTTTAAAAAAAAAATGAACTGAAACCTCCCCCACTCAACCACCATTATACACTAAAGTTCCTGTGGGAATCATGTTTTTTCCTCCCCAGTGTCACATTAACTGTCAGCGGGTCTGACACATTGAAACATGGGACCCTGTATCTCTGATTATTGCTCACACGGTCTTCCCCATATAAAGGGGCCTGTGTTCCTGCCTGCCTGCTTATCTTGTGTAAAACTACATAAACACCATTCTCATATTTCGTTGGCGAGTTAACATCCTATGAGACAAGACAGCTCATGGTCAGCATAGTGGAGTACATTAGATTTACTGGGTCAGATTACCACTGGAGAGCTGTGCACATACACTATCATAATAGTTATGTTTGTGTGTGTTTATGTCATGTTGTTTTCCCATGTTTTTAGTTCCCTGCACTGAAAAACTCTTGAATGGACAGGCTCAGCTGCCCATCGTTTATTAGAAAATATTTTTGCTGTCAGTTGCTCTGGTGAACATTTTCCTCTTCTTTTCTCAATTGTTCAAAAGTAGGGAGGACCAGAGATTTGAATGGCAGTTGCCACCGCCTCAATGGCGGAAAGCATCATTATCCTCGATGATGACGAAGAGGAGAGTCCTCAGCCCTCTTGCTCCACTGCCGCCTCTTCCTCTCGGCGTCCGACCACCCACACCTCGCCGCTCAAGGCCCAGCAGCCTGCCCCCACCCACATCACCCAGTCACCTTTTGCCTCAGCGAAGAAGGACAGCCATGTTTTACAGGCAGAGAATCAGAAATTGTTCACTGAGGTGAGCTGACATGCAGGGCACAAAATGTTTAACTTTTATGTTCACTAGACATTGTAGTGGATAATTTTCAGTCATCACCGGAGTATTTCATTCTTTTAAAAGCCAGCTAGATCTTCTTTAAATAAATAGGACCTCCAAATAATGTATTTTATCCACTCAAATGACTGGTAAAGTAGACACATGTGCCAGCTACAGCATTTTGCTGATGGCAGTAGTTGATTTCACAGCCTGATGATGTTGAAGATACTGAGCATCATAATTGCTTGAAGGGATAGTAACATTACATTCTGAACAGGCCAGCAGATTGGCCTGTCTTTACCTGTCTTTACCTGAAATGAACCCCGTTCCTGTAAAGTATTTTGATCTACCATTGCTTCTACTACTCCACTCCTTTATATCGCCATCTCCTTCCTCCTGCCCATCTATCTCTGATTCATTTACATTAATAATTTTGTTCTGACAATCTCTTCTTGTTTCCCTCTCTCTCCCTTCCTTGAATTTCTGCTTTCTACCACCCCGTCCCTTCCACATTCTTTTCATCTTCACCCCTCTCCTCTTTATCTCTTCTCACCAGTTTGTGCAGCACTGCTCATCTGTCACCCAAGATTGTCCCGAGGTCTTGACTTTTCTCCAAACCAAGCACACCAAGGCCTCTCCCGAGTTTCTGTCATCAGTGGAGTTCAGGAACACTTTGGGCCGATGTCTGACACGCGCTCAGGCCAACCGTTCCAAAACCTTTGTGTACATCAACGAGCTCTGCACCGTGCTCAGGCAGCACGCCATCAAGAGGAGGCTGCCCCTCACCAAGGCCGAGCCTGGTCCTCCTACCTCAGCCTCAGCCTCTTCCCCGTCTACCTCTGTATCACTAAAAAGTAAGGATAAGACCAAAGTACAGGCAGTTGCAGAGGAAGAAGAGGTGAAAAAGGATGAGATGAATACGGGAGAAGATGATGAACCCTCCACCTCAGGGCTGCAAGAGGACAGAGAGGATAAAAAAGGGGCGGAGCCGGAAGAGACAGAGAAAAAGAAACGGAGGGCATCTAGGAGACAGGTTGGTATTAACCAGGTGGTATGTAGTATAATATGAGGTGAGAACGGTAGATCATTGTTGGAATATGTTTCACAAATAATGTGCTGATATTATGTGCACAAAAAATGAGAGGTCATGACTTGTGCAAATACATTTTCACCAGAGTTTTTACACTTATTGTATAGTTGATTTTTGGGAAGAAAGCAGTGCTTGAAAGATCTCAGCATGTTTTGTAGAGGTTTGGTTGTGATGAGTAGGTGTGTTGTGAGCATAACTAAGAAGCGAGGGAAAACCTGGATTCTCAGGGATTAATGTGGTGCCTGCTATCATTGTGTTGCACATGGCTGTTACACATGTCTGTTAAACATTCATACAGGTCATTGACATATGTAGAAAAAACACATGATCAGATGAAATGGAGGTCAGCACTGAATCAGCTGGATCTCATTTCTTTACTCACTTTATAGCGAAGAGCAGATCACACAAAGATGTACTGACCATTGCCATAAATATATGCGAAATATATGCGCTTTGGTGGCTTAACACTAGGAATATGTTGCCACATCTCTAATAACAAAACAGATGTGTGATACGGTAAATACAGGCATTGTGTAGAAAGCTGCAAATCGTAGAAAGCAGCTGTGATTCACAATAGGTACGGTAGACAATGACGATCACACTAGTTTTGAGAAAGTATACATGAAAAAGACGGTGATCTAAATCTGGCCCTGCACTATGATTTCAAATTATTCCAGTCCATGTGCTCACTTTATTTGATATTCCTCTCGTTTATCTGGACATCCCCATAGCAGTCATCTCTGGCAATCATTTCTGTTTTTATTTTCTGTCCTTGTTCTTTTTGTTTTGTCTGCATAATGTGTAAAGCGTCCTTGGGTCACTTGAAAGGCACTATATTAATTTAAGTTATCATTATTATTGTTCTTATCATAATTGCTATCATCAGGAGACATGACTGCTATCAACAAAAATACATACAATGGATTTTAAAAACTGCAGACATTTCAGCGACTTCTGTTAGTGACTTTTGCCTGAATCCCACGGAGGCTTTTTTTGGCAGAGGGTGTGTGGGTTCCTCTGCTGCTGATCCGTGTAGAATGTAATAAAATAAATTGCCGTGCCCTACTTCCCAACTCACCAAGCGGGCGTGTCTGGAATAAGAAGATGCTTTGCCATGGATAAACTCAGGTGACATGCCTCTACATGTGTGGTCTCTGTTTCTCTCAGATAGCGTACCTGGAGAACCTGCTGAAGGTATACAACGACGAGATCCGCCGTCTGCAGGAGAGTGAGCTGAGTTTGAACGAACTGGGGGCCGAGGACTCTGGGTACATTCAGGAGCATAAACTCAAACGCAAGGTGTTCTTCTTTTTCATTATGTATTTGTTTATTGATTTTGATTATTTTGGCTTTTTTGTCCTTTATTTGATAGTGATGGATTTATATGGGTTTACTTTGCAAAAAGTCTCCACAACACACGTTTCAGGATTGTTAATAGCTTCAAACCCTGTCATTCAATAACTTATTTACAAGAACTACAAACCTTTTACAGGCTGAAAATACATGTAATACTCATGCTTTGCTTCTCAGTTTTCAACTGTTGAGAGTTACATAAGTCATTAGAAAACAAAACACTCAGCGGAACTATCACATCATGTGTGAGGGCCAGTGTCACCCTTTCTTCCCTGTCCTGACTCCTCTCTCCTTCCTCCCCCACCTTTCTTGCAGATGATGAAGATCTACGACAAACTGTGTGATCTGAAGGGCTGCAGCACATTAACAGGGAGAGTCATTGAACAGAGGATCAGCTACAATGGCACACGATATCCAGAGATCAACAAGAAGGTGATCTGAGTGTTTTGGGGTTTGTGGGTTTGTGGGTTTAGACGCTGTTAACAGCCTTTTTTTATTATCATCATTATCACCTTATTTATTTAACAGCTTTTTAAAAACGTTAAACAAAATGTTTCAGCACAAAAGAAAAATATACAAAAGCAATTATTTAATACTGAACAAAATATCTTGCCCAATTATGTATAAATATTGCCACTTATTTGTAGAAGCAGTTGTCGTAGTAGTGGTGGGAGAAGTAGCAGTAATACAGTTTCATTCGTACTTTGTTTTTCTTTTTTTTCCTTTGCTTCATGGTCAAGACAAACAGAAGAAACAGAAACAAAGTTACACAAGAAAAGAAAAAAAAATACAGCAGCAAAAACAAGGTCATAGGTTCAGTGGTGGGATGCAGACCCCGGTTAAGTTGTGGGGAGGAGGATGTGATGATACTAACAAACCAATTTAGTGGGACAATCACTGCATTTACTGCATACTACATGCACTTTGATAAGGAAACTGACATAAACACAGAAAATACACACTGTACAAAACCTGGTAGAGTGAAAACTTTGTTCCACGTTCATTGAAGAATGCTTAAGAATTCGGCATTGTTATCTGTGATGAAAATATACAATACGAAATACGGTAATATAATCTCTTGGTTATTGGAGAGTGTATGTATATTGGGATTTTTAAGTAATCAGAGCAAATTAACATGTAAACGAAATCCGCTGCCCCCTTCTCCTATCAGATTGAGCGCTTCATCAACAGTCCTGAGGCCCAGAGGAACCCTCCAGATTACCAAGACATACTGCAGCTGGTCCTGCGAGCCAATGAGCGCTACAATCTCTCCCTGAGCAGAAAACAGATGAACCAGATGGCCCAGGAGGCCTTTAGAGAGACAGGGAGCTCTCTGCAGGAGAGACGGCACCTTGACCTGGTGTACAATTTCGGCTCACACATCACTGACGAGTACAAGCCAGGTGAGGGTGTGTGCATGTTTGGGAACCTGTTCTGTCAGCAGGTCACCGACACGGCTTTCAGTGTCTTACTAGACATTGACATTCTCATAATAAATTTGGAGTTTCAAACGATTGCTTATCACCTGCCAATTTACAAGCTTACCAGTCAGAGTTGATTTTTATCACCAGTTTCCACTTTGGAGTGTGTTGTTGTTCTGTTCCAAATCTATGAAAACATAATTTCAACCTTTAACTTCACCCCAGTCATATTTCATGGAGCAGTTCATTCAAAATCAACAATGTTTACTGCTTAGTTCCCCTAAAGTGGCTATATGAGACAATACTGTGTGAACATGGATGGCGTCAGCAACTAAAATATAGATATCAATGTTCTTTCAAGTAAACGCTGGAGTGAGAATATCAAAACCCATATAACAAATGCTACATCAGTTTACGAATATGGATGTTGACCTCTGATAGCCTTGTATAATAAATTGAGACGTTGTTAGTCCGGTCTGAAACTGCAGTGTGATTCATGTTTGTATTCAGCAGTTTATTTATTTATTCTTAGCCACTGTTGGAAAATGTTAAATGTTCGTTGTTACCTCAGAGCAGCAGTGTCATTGACAGTAACTCACTACATTGTAGCATTATCTGTTGACCAAAGCAACATGTGGCATTCTGTGAGCATTACCAAAAAATGCAAGGCATAGCAAAGGGACTACGGTGTTTTAACATGATAGTCAGTTTATTGCCTGGTACTGTGAAGCCTGCAACTGATTCTGTAGGGTAATAACAGGAATGTCAGAAACAATATCTCACAACCTCTTTGCAGTTCTTAAATTGTTAAGTTGTTTGTTGCGGCGGTAAGGGATTTTAAGTTTCTTGATGACTTGATTTGAAAAATTATTGCTTTAGGTTACCAGTTACCATTCTCCATGCTTTTTTCATGCTTATAATTGACCAAAGCTAGTAGATATTGTGCTCTTCGGTAAAACACTCCTGAATGATGTTGGCTTTTTCTTTGTCTCTCTGTCTCTCCATCTCTCCATGTATTATTAGAATATCAGCTTGGAATTAATTATGAATTATGGCCTAGAACACATTGTGGAATAAACTTGGTATCAATTAGGAATTATAGCCTAGAATATATAATAGCTTTATTAATAAGTGAGTATAGTAATTATGTGGCAGGTGTCAGAGATGTGTCTAGTGTTAAATACTTTTTTGCTTTTATAAAAAACTGGGTTGAGTCATGTGCTTTTGATTTCATGTTTCTGATATTCTGGTATCACATAAAAAATAAATGAATGAATAAATAAATAAAAAAACACCCCACGCCACGATCCCATGACATCCTGCAACATGAAAACGTAAATGTAACGGTGTGTTGGATATTGTTTAGAAGGCACATATTAGCTCAAAACAGTGCATGCATGTTCAGAAACACTAGCTTTTCACACGACTTGTGCAAAACAAACGTGGAAATGTTGTGCTGGCTCGGTGCAGACTCTCCAGTGGTGCGCATTTGGAGAACTGTAGCATTGATGCTGCAGTTCTCCAGGAAGTGCCAACAGTGACTCAGATGCTGGCTGTTTGCAGAGTATTTTCAGTGGTGTGTAGATCAAAACTGTACATCAATATTGTAACCAGTTATTTTTTGGCGGCTGTGACGCCTATAGCCTATCTATAGCATTTCCTATAGATAGACAATAGGAAACACTCTAACAGGACGAGGTTATAGTTAACGTGTTTCTTTGTTAGGTGTTACCTACAACCTTGTTCTTGGTGTGAGTGGACTCACACTCTGCAAGTATGCAGGAGACCTATACAGGTATGAAAAGCTGGAAAATCAGGGTGAAAATATCCAGGCCATGAAAAGGATTATATATTCCTCACTGTTTTTACCTGATCCATCCCATTTCCCTTCCCAATTCATTTTTCCTCTCATCCCTATCCCTCATTGCCCTCCATTCCTATATCTTTTCCTCTCCCACCCTCTATCCATCCAACTTTTTCTCTTTTGTTTCCTATCTTTACTCTCTCCCTTACTTGCTGTCACTGAACTCATCCTCTCCGTCCCTCCCCCTCTAAAGCCTCAGACCCGGCTCTGTTGGACGTCACACTGCTCCGTAAACTGCGTGACAACAGGGAGATGGCTCTGTTGAACCTGGATGAGGTCATCAGTACGTATGCCGTCAGACAAGATGACATCGAGGAGCAGGAGAGGAACAGGCGACTGGAGAGAGACAGGCTGGAGAGAGAGGTGAGGCTGGGGTGGGTGCGTGTGTTGAGAATGTTTCCTCACAAATGTAACAGTCAGTTGATTGTCTTTTCCTCAAGTGTCTGATTTCTGGCCTACTGTCAAACACAGCATTGAATTCAAGGTTATTTTATTTGTTTTTAAAGCCATGCATGAGCTGGCACCCCTGTCCATCTGCCCGTACTCCAGGGCTAGGTCACTTAGATCTTCAGAACAATTGTTTTTAACTGTCCCACAAACAAGGCTAATGGGTAAGGGAGAAGTCTACAGCAACAAAGCATTGGAATAGTCTTCTGTTTTCAAACAAAAGTCTCCTGTCCATTGAAACTTCAAAGACACAACTCAAGATGTACATGTTTTCAATGGTTATACGGTATATTTTCTGTACTGTACTATATCATGTTTGAATCATACTGTAATTTAATATGTAATTTGAAAAGCATCTGATAGCACAATTGGCTGCTGAGTCTCTGAAATTTTGCTTAGCACATAGGGTAGCCTATAGCCCAAAAATGGAAGATTTCGCTATAATTTTTACAGCAATTTGGTCAACTCCTGTTGTTTTGAGATGTGCAAACCAACTTATCAGTTGGTTTGTAATTTGCCTTACTGCTACAAACTCTCTAAACACATCCTGTAGATCATGGCAAATACTCTATAAATCAGTTCAGCCATAGGGAATTAAATCAGTAAATTGTACCAGTACCTAAACATTTACCAGGATCGGCTGTGACGTGTACTTGTTATTAGATCAGCACATCCCAGGCTTTTATTAAAGTTGTTTGATTGTGTCATCACTGCTACTGACTGTTTTTTTTTTTCGCTTGTCTTCGGACTCTACACTAGAGCCACATGTCAGAGGAGGGGGCAGAAAGAACACAAGTGGTGAATGGAGTGGCAGAAGAGGAGCAGGAAGAAGAGGAGGAAGATGATGAAGATGATGAATCTTCAGATCCAGACATAGAGGAGGAGATTCAGGCCAGCATTCAGCAGAGTGGACCAGGTTAGGACAAAGATAAAGATTGGATTTCTTGCCAGAGTCATAAGCAATGAAAGATACTATGTCCCCTGCACATTTCTAAAGCACATTTTTGAAATATCCTCTTACCACTGCTTCATATGGTATTTTCTTATCCTAACCATCAAATTGCAAAAATCTCCACATCTTGTTCATTACATGGAGTAGTAACAAAAAATGATCAATATATAGAACAAACTGAAATATTGTTCTTCAGCTAGCCATATGATGGACTGGCAGACCGACTGATAGACCCCCACTTCTCAGCGGGGCAGCTGCAGTTGAAATAGTTTTTGGCAGGGGTTGAAAGACAGAGGAGACAATTGTGACAGTTTCAAATACTGGATTTTTTTTTTTTTTTTTCAGTGTACAGATTGGACTTCTCAGACCTAAATTCATATAGACGGGGCTTTTCATGGTGTTGTGACACATACAGAAATAGCTCTAAATGCTTAGTACTGAAAAAGCTCCATTTACTTGTGTCAAGATATCCGAACATGTTCAGAAGCTAGAGAAAATTCTCGTTATTATTTGGAGTCATGTCACATTTTTCTTCAGTATTACAGTATGTGTGAGACAGGCTGAAAGATTTTATTACTATTGTCTCATGTCTACAGATGATAATGAAGAAGAGGAAGATGACAGCAATGAGGCACAGCAAGCGAATGACAACATTAGCAAGGAGGAGCAGGGGGCTGAGTTGTCGGGGAACGTTAGTCAGGAGGAACAGGGAAGCGATAACGTGCCAGTCACAAGCAGGTTCAGTCCCGTCTCCAGTGAGGACAAGCGAGGAATCTCCCCATTGTCCGATAACCCCTCCCCGAGAGACAGTCCCAGCCAGTCGGAGCCCATGCAATCCAAGGACAAGAGGCCCAATAGCAACCTTAAGGGAAAAGAGGAGGCTGTGGAGTCGTCTAATCACATGCCAGTTGTGCTGGTGAGCACCAGCGAGTTCTCTCAGGCCACCACGGACCATTCCCCAGCTGCAGCCAATCAGTTTTCCTTGCCCCCATCACCTGTAGTGGTCCTATCCAATGAGGACTCTTCCACAGAAAAATGTGACACACAGACCACCAATGGGAGGTCACCACCACCGAGCCCGAGAACTACAAGGAGCAGAAAGCGCAAGAGGGAGGAAGTCGTGTCAAGGAAATCTGTAAAATGTACAGTCATCCATGACAGGTAAGACTGCATTGGTGGATGATGTGGCCAATTCAATTCAGTTTAATGCAAAGCTTTATGTACAACGGTTCCCAGGTGAGACAGTCTCCCCATTTTACACAAACAAGCTAAAAATACGACACAATGAGTCAATGCAATGTGAAATACAGAAAAAACAACGTGTTGCTTGTTGTGGTGGTGGAAAAAAAATTAACATTAAACTGCAAATGTAGCGATTTTCATGCTTTGTTTGACCTGTTGACTGCAGTTTACCCAGATTTTACATTGCAACAAACCAGTTTTGCAAATCATGCGAGGATACCAAAGATTTCACAACATATAATAAGAATCTCTCAATTTTCAAATTTGAATTTTTGATTGAAGCACTCACCTTATAGTGCTCTGCTTTATGCAGCCAATTTCCAGTTCTGTGGTTTATAAATGGCAACGAAGTTAAGGTTTCCCAGGAGACTATTTTCTGGTGGAAAGACTGTTGCATTCCGCCCACTTTCAAGTCATCAAGAAGCTTTGTTTTTGACTGTAGATATTCAGATCCTGCACTTCTGGCGTTTCTCTAATGCCATCGTAGGTCATTTACAGATATGAATTCAAAACAATTTAGACAAATTGTTTGTCTTTCTTCCTATTTGTTTATTTGCTCCCCCATCCCTACCTAATGTCCCGCTTTCCTTAAACCTCTTCCTTAAACCACTTCTCCCTTCATCACCCAATTCCTCCCTCCCTCCAGTGAGGTATACATCCCACTCGATATGGGTGTTTTGAGCGGCAGTCCTCCTCATCAGGCTGAGTCCACCAGAGCAGACACACCCAACCAGGATCTGGTTACCAGCTCACAGTCAACACCGCCTCCTAAGAAAAACAAGGTGGGCTTACGTGAGGGCACTTAAATGGAAACTGAGAAATAAACTGAAGGCATAAATGACAATTCTCCGCTTTAATATGAGAATGATAGTGGCAAAACTTGAAAAAACAGGCCCATCTCTGGATCAGCAGAACTGTGTTTGGGTTTATAAATGCTGATACTGCAACAGAGAAACTTCAAAAAGGTCATTTTAGTCATTTTACTTGGTTAAGACAAAAACTTGAATTGGTTAAGACAAAAATGCTCTTACCTCAGTTGTGGCCACGAATAACTTTAGCTCCAACACAGTGTCTCATTTTCTTTCCTGTAGCTGCTGAGGCTCCCCACGGACAAAATAATGCAAATATAATGCAAAATGTTTCATTTCATATCAGGTTTTTTATGTGCCACACTAGGACTGTTTCTGATATTTGTGAATTTCAGTTCAAAACAACAGTGGGTTAATAACACTGAAATCATTATTACAGTTAACATCCATATTGCCCTGTTTTACATTGCACTACGAGTGAGTGAGTGAGTGAGTGAGTGAAAGAAAGAAAGAAAGAAAGAAAGAAACATATAAAATACACCATGCACGAGCTTAGCCCATCATGTTGGCAGGAAGGAGTATTTTTATTTATTTATTTATTTATTTATTACCTGCTACACCAACTGCGATCAATGTAGCATCTTCAGTGGATTATAATGGATGTGTTATGATGCAGCAGCCATGTTGCGCTGCGTCCGTGCCTGGTGTATTTTGGCCATTATGAGCAGAGGTGATGATGTGCAGTTGTATGTCTCTAATCCTGTGTCACTGTTTGCATTTGCAGGTCAACGTGGCCACCCAGTGTGACCCAGATGAGATCATCGTCCTGTCAGACTCAGAATGACCTTTCACCCCTGACATTTTACACTACTGGGAGATTGTTCTACATCTCAAATGATTCCTGGGGCCGGTATCCCAAACATACCTCATCACCAAGAATGTCCTCGTCTGTTGGCTTTGAAAAGAGGAAGAAGCAGAATCTATCTGTAAAAAGCTTCAAATGCTGATATAAAATCTAGCTTTCAAAGACCAGGAAAAAAAATAATTAGTACCTCATATCACTGCATTAAATAGGAATATAAAGGCAAGATGTATGTTTTCACTTTAAAACAACAGACTCCAACAGGACAACATGAACAGAGACATGAATGGTTTTGGGAAACCACCTCGATTGTCCTCTCGTATGTACACAGGCTAACTGATCACTGGAAGTGTTTCCGTTTTCGGTGACCAGAGAAACATCTGCTCATCACCTTGGGCTTCTTTTTTTTCCCCTTGTTTGTTGGCACAGAAAAGTTGTGTTGCTATATTTCCTGCTCATCAATGCAAAACTATGGCCACAAATGATTTCCCCTTGACTTCTACCGTGAACCTTTGCTAGTGTAGTTAAGGTAAATGCAAGAAGCCCTCTCCACCACCTCTGCCACACAACCAATCCAGTGCCTGAAAATGTGAATAAGTGGGTGTGTGCTCCAGAAGTGGGGAGAGAGATGGTAGTTTTGTTTTCACACTCTTGACCGACAGTGTCTGTGGGACTTAACTGCCAGTTTGTTTACATTTTTATATTTAGATAGTTTTTTTTTTCAAAGAGAAGAGGCAATTGTAGCCCTGTATAAAGCATTTTGAGATGATATTGTCTTACATGCCCTTTTTGCTATTTATGATATGCATTGAGTGAGTGAGTTGTATGGTAGTTTCTACTCTACTGCTGTGAGAGGTGGCGACTGCAATGGTGTCAAAGAGACACATTGAGGTTTCTCTTCCTTTTTTTTTCTTCAGAAAGAATTTCTATTTTTTCATGCAAACGAATCAAATTACTGCAAATGCCATTGTTAGCGTTCCTCATTCAGACCTATGGGTCCTGTCAGCTGTGGGCTAGCACAGCAGCTTGAAGTGTGAGCTTTGACTCAGATAATATGCCATCAGATGATTGAGTCTGAAATCTTAGTTAGCTAAAGGATAAAAGCAGAAATCCTTTTAACGCTTATGGACATAATTAGTAACAAAATGCACTGAAGAGTTCTGTTACACCTGTGCTTCTATCTAGCCCAGATAACAACTTTTTGTAATGTGGTCAGTGGAGACTGACTCCGACTTGAAAATTGAAACCTGTCCAAAACCACAACCCAAATGATAATTGTCCAGTTCTGCTGTATCTTTCTTTGAGACCAAATCACTGTATGGCACATTAATAATTCTGTCTTGATAAATTGCCCTGTTTTTCCCCAATACATATATATGTATATTTTTTAATCAAGCTTGAATCAGTGTGGTACCATAATATTTGGGTGTCTTCACTGGGAGAGGTTCATTCTCAAATACTAAAATGTCATTTATGGGAAAAAAAACAAAACAAAACAAACAAGCAGTGACAACTAAATCCTTAAAAGCCAACCACTAGTAAAGCCTGTACTCATAAATCCTGTCATTTTATAAAGTATGATTTTTTTTTTATGTAGAAGAGATAGTTACTTCAGTGCTACCACACTGTAGGTTCTACGTTCATATGACCAATCATTTGTTACGGTGCTGTTTAATTTGTGCTTGTTCGTTTTGTTTTCCCTTGTGTTTTCATTTCCCTAATGGAGGATATGTTATTTTGGAGGGAACCTCTTCCCCTGTACGGCAGTATCCAAGTCTCCTTCCTCCAAAAAAAAAAAATTGGTATTTACCAATCACATTTGTTGTTATAGTTTGCCAGGTAAAATCCACCTATCGGCCGGCGGGCAACAGAGAATGAAGTTTTCTCCTGACCTGGTGGTTATTACTTGCCATGTTGCTTGGTCTTGCAGTAGCAATCATCAGGATTTGTTGTGGTCACCATCGATTGAGTCCCTAGTTTAGGCATTTGTTGAGTTAATCCACACTTGATAGTGCACTGTTTAAATAAGTTTGGACCCTGGGTGAGATTAAAATGCATCCTAGGCTTTTTTTAAGATTTCCCAAAACTGTTTTTCTCCCCAATGCTATAATTTCCAAATAGTTAACAGGGAAATTGGGTTGGGTTCTCTGTTTTAAAACAATTTTAATGTTGATTTGGAAAATAGTTTTATTAACTACTCATGGGCTTCAGTCATACAAAGAAGTGATTCATAATTCACTGTGACTTTTTGTTTTGTTTAAATTTTCCCTTTTTAATGAAATAAATGCAGCAGCGTCTTAGCTGCTGACTGTTGTATTTTCATTTGTGTACATAAAGAAATTAATTGATTTTTTTTTTTTAACTGACACTGTCAGTATTTGGCTACAACAAGGTGTTTTGTATATTCATATTTCACACAGTTGGTAATATCTTTTAGACCCCAGAGGAACAGGTTTTCCCATCCAAGTGTAAGTAACCAGGCATAATCTTGCCCTGCTTGAGGTCACACATCCGATAAATTAAGATTGAGAAAGGTTTGGTTTAAGTTGCACCTGCATGGTGATGGATATGACACACTTGGCTGTATTGTACTATAGAGGAATGCATTTATGGCGTGATGACTCTGTAAGTCCAGGTAGAGGGGAAAAAACATGCCAAAAAAAATCTGCCATATTCCATTCATGTCCAAAAACAAATTTCCAAAAATCTAGTGAAAACGAACTTGAAGATGCAAATCCAAAGATAAGAGGCTAGAAATGCAAATATTGCAGGTCACGTCATCACCAGTACTTAGTGACCTTGTTGAATTGGCAACAAAAAAAAAAGTTACAAATATTTGTGTTCACAACATGCATAATTGTTGGGAAAAACGTCCCTGCCGCCTCCTAGTGGCCATGTGCGGTAATGGCGTCATGAGTTGCATAGAAGTGTGTCAGCTTTGAAGAAGACGCTCAAATTATCTGCAGTCCAAAGGAAAAGTACGTAATTGAACCTGGGAGACACACACACACAAACTAATTAACATAAAGAAAGTGAGTAATACCTGTTTCACTTTGAGACTTAATGCACGTAATTCACATACTTCTATATCACTAATGCAGAAAGGCACATACATTACCTTTCGTATTTCTTTCTATTTTCTTATAATTTAATTCTTCTCTTGAGAATTGAGCGACTGCAGCTGACCCCGTTTTCCGTCGAAGATCAATAAAATATTTCTGATTCCGTTTTATGTTCAAATTTAAGTTCATAAACACCCTAAAACATTTTTTTGCGTGTTCTACAGTTAGTTTTCCGCTTTGTCCAGTATGACATGAATGCAGAATTAGAGTCCTGCTCATCACTTACATGAGTCACCTGCTGATGTGCGGGTAGAAATCAGCATCCTCCCCTGCTTTACAGGAATAACCCAAAGCACTCTGGGCTCACAGGTGAAGTACTGTGTATATTTGAACATAATATAGATTTCTCAAAGTACAGATTAAAAAAGTAATAAATTAAAAACTGATAATAAATCGATGAAATAAATGCATATGTGGGTTGGAGTCGCACTTGCACACGCGTTACAGATCGATCGATCGATAGAAACATTATAAAGTCAGTAGCTGGAGAGGCGAGAAGATAATCCAGGTGACAAATTATTCCGTCATCCCACCACAGTAACAGCACACCTCCAGACACACGTGTTGTCTTTTTTTTTTTTTTTTTTTTTTTTTTTTTTGTCGGCCGAAGTCTGGCTCGTCTGTCTGGAATCCTGTTAAAGGCGACGCGTCACTGTCTGCAGAGCAAGATGGGAAGCAACATTTTCAAAAATGATCCTCAAACTTCAGGGCCAGGCTAGACTGGCAGGCCCGACTCCCCTCGGCTGGAAGAGCGACTACACGTTTGAGGGGTGCAGCGTCAATTAACACCGTGAGTTTAATTTCCGCAGCGATGTATATTTTGATTTCGTTATTTATTTATTTATTATTTTGCTGCCAGCCGTTGGAGCTAGCTAGCAGGCTAACGTCACAGCTGTAACGGTCTCGTTAACGTGAGGTTTGCGGTGCCATGACTTCTCCTGTCTGCTCGTTGACAGCAGCAGACTCTCTCCGTCCAACGCGTTCACACGGCGAGGCGAGCATGTTTCCAGACTGGGAGCACCCAAAGATGAATTAGTTAGCTTGTGTAGCTTTGTCAACCAAAAAGTGTGCCCGCACTCCAGCTGTTGAGTTTGAGATGCGGTGAGAACACACCGACAACATGCTGCTGCCGTGTTCGCACCCCGCACTGCATGCATGTACGTTCTCTGGTGATTGTTGGTTATGATCAGTGTTCAAGTTCATCTACAAACGTGTATTTTTTAAGGACGCTACAAAACACAACAAAGTCACACAGTAATCTGAGTACACTGGAATCACTGTATTATCAAAGTACAAACACTTAGGGGTGTCATAGGGAATCACCAGAGGCCACTCAATGCGATATGATCACGATACTCACGTCACGGTGCGATAGTATTGTGATTTAAAACGTTTTTCCAATATGCTGAGTACTGAAGAAAAAAATATGTATTGCAGTTTATTACGTTTTTTCAACTGCAATTTATGTCTCCAAGGGGAAACTTTGTCAGCATCTGTTTTTATCTAATTAGATAAAGTTTTCATTCTGTTCATCTCACTTTAGTCTTTTTTATTGCAGCTAATTTGGATTGTCAAGCAGGCAGACTGACCAACTCTGTCATAAAAAGCTGTCATAAATGTTGCAACGATTCTTGGTAATACAATATCGACTTGTCGTCCATGTATCGACACAGGATCACCGCACACATTTCCACGATACTATGCTGTGGTGATGTTTTCCCCCACCCCTAATTTGTCATGGTGACAAAGTGTGTGAACATACTGTAATCTCGGACACACACATGGGTGACAGTGTCTGCTGGAGGGATGGAGCACCATTCTTCCAAAATATATTCTCTCATTTGGTGTTTTGGTGGTGGTGGAAGAGAGCGCTGTCTAGGTGTCCGACTGACTGCGAAAGCAATAGCATATCACTGACATAATTGTCATCCTTATCAAACTCCTTAGTGAGCCCTTGTGCCTTGTGGAAGGGGGCATTCGTCCTGGAAGAGACCACTCCCATCAGGATAAATATGTTTTACATAGGATAAAGGTGATCACTCAAATTATCTTTGTATTGATTTGCAACAAGCCTTCTCTCTAAGGGGGCAGGTGGAAGGTGCCCCCCACAGCATAACCGAGCCAGCTGTTTCTTTGTAATGAGGGGTTAATGCACTTCAACCCTACTATAACCCCTCTCTATGTACAGGATACATAGAGCTCAATTCCTCTAGTAGAGTTCCAGGGACTTGTAGATGCCAATGCCAGGGTGCACTGAAGTTGTTCTGGCAGTTCATGATGACCCAACACCTGATTAAGACACTTATTAAGACACTTTTCCTTTAATTTGTCTCTCATCTGTAGCCCACAATTAACACTAAGCCACATAAAAAACAAAAAACAAAACCAGAAATAGCATTTTAAAACTGCTTATTGGTGTATTTTTGCAGCATATCACAACATGGTACCCAAGAACAATGAAATGCATGAGTAACCAAATTCTCAGCAATGTGAAGAATGGACAGAGTCCTTCAGGCTTAAGTATGCAAAAACTTGTGTAGACTTGATGACCGGCACAAGGTTTCTGCAACATTAGGGATGCAGGACCAGGCATTAACAGTACTGCGATTGCACTCTGTTCAGTAGCTTGCACAAACCTCAGTAGATAAGTATGAACAGAAAAGACGAAATAGAAGTAGGAGTTAGGCTGTGTGGCTTGCAGGTTTAGAGAGCTTGGTGCGCTGGTTGGACACTGAAGAGAATTCGGCAAGGCGCTTCTTGTTTTCTTACTGATCTTATGCTGTCTCCTAAAGGAAAATTCCCATTAAATTCTCCACCCATACTGGAGGAGAAAGGTTACAGTTGGTTCTACTCAGTAAAGTATCCTACTCCATTACAGCATACATTTATTTTCCTTTCTGTTGAGGCTTAATCAAGGTGGAAAAGTTCCATCAGCCACAAAATGCTCTGGCAAATCAGCCATCAATCCAGCCATCATCCGGAGATGTTTTTCAATTTTACAGATGACAATGCTAATTATATTGTTTGGTAAATTTTGGATTTTGGAAAGTATGTCTGTACAGTAAAGGAAAATGTAATTTTTTTGCTGAATACTACATGGATTTTGGCCCCAGACCCTTTTTTTCATATGATTTGTGCACTTACTAAATAAGGTGTAAAGGGAATGAAAGAGGGGGTTGTTGCTGGTTCAAATTCCCAGACTGGATTGGCGGGAAGAGTGAAGGAACTCTCCTCCCTGTCTCAACAACAGCCGTCAAGGTGCCCTTCAGAAAGACATCGAACTGATTAATGACCAGGACTGTAGGAGTGCAGTTGTTCTTGGAATCTCTCAGATACAAAAAAAAAGTGAAATTGTAAGAAACTGAAGGCAGGCATCGATGAAATAGAGGTAGCCCAAACAACCTCAAGATGTCGCTGTTATTCTTTATGTGTATCTTGAATGTGATTGCAGACGGCGTTAAACCTAGGTGAAAATCCACATGGCATATTGTGCAGTAAGAAGTGGCTATTCAGAAATAATTAGACTTAATGGTACATGTATTTAAAGAAATGTCACTCAGAAACTCAATTCAGTGCATGTCAGACAGACCGTGAGACTCCCAAGCCTGTGTCCTTCTGCCCTGAGTGCTGTGTATCAGAAAAAATCATCTTGTAAGGTCTCACCCAGCAAAATGTTACATTTTCCTAGTAGGAGAAACATGTTTTTATCTTCTCTGTCCTTGGAAATAAATGGCTCTTAAACGTTGCTTACAGCTGTGCACCACTACAGAAGCACTGTGCTTGTGCAGAGAGGCCACTGCTGTACTTAGGAAAGTTGTACTGCAAGATATAATTTGTCAGATGAAATCTAGGGTTCCCATTAATCGTGGAGTTTCTAGAATATCATGGGATTTTGAGAGGTGTATGCCAGACTGGGGATTTGATAAATTCTCCAAGGAAGTCAGGGAATGTCAGAGACTTGTTCAAATAAGGCACTTTTCAGGAATAGCAGAATGTATTTTACTACTAATTTCACACATTAATTGCATTCCTTTGAAGTTTTACAGTTGTTTCCCCCTTCAGTAAGCCCAAAGGTAATGAAAGTATTTAGAAATACAAAATTAACAAACCAGGATGGAATAATATTTTAGATCGCTAAAGTGCTGCAACATAATTATGGAAAGTCATTTTGACATTTTGCAGCAGAGCCAAGGTGGGTAATTTTTTTTGCTCATTTAAACAATATTCTACTACCCAGATGCAGTCCATGCCTGGGGATGCAGGCGGCAGCAGCTCAGCTCCCAGCGCCCCGTCTGGCTCGGTAGTGCAGGTGTGTTTCCCCAGCGCTCAGGCCTCTGTGCTGGACAGCCTGAACCGGCAGAGAGAGGACGGGAAGCTCTGTGATCTGTCCATCCAGGTCCAGGGACAAGTTTTCAAGGCACACCGCTGCGTCCTCGCTGCCTCCTCGCCCTACTTCCATGATCAGGTGTGTGTGTTTTTGTTATTCTATGCTAACACTACTACTGAATTTTTCTGGAATTTTGAATTTTGCAAAATCTCGGTGTGGCGTAAATGCTGCCTTTTCCTGGTTTTAAAGGCTGCATTACAGCAAAAGGATGCAATTTTCTTAATCATTATCAGACCATTGCAGCCCTTACGTTATTTAGCGCTGCCTGCTTGGTCATCTTACTTGCATTGCTAATGATTGTTTATCAAAAATGTGCTGTGTGTAAATATCTTACAAAATCCTCACAATATTGATGATGAAGTATGCAGTCAACAATATTGTGATATTTAATTTTTTCCCCCCATATTGCCTAAATAACATATTAGTCAAACAGATCTTTTTTAATTAATGTGAATAGCAAATAACTGCAGTATTCTGAATTGGACCACAGTGATATGTGATGTCCTGAGGGACCTGTCTGACCTACATGGAACTTGTTTTGGAATGTTATTCTACATAACAACAACAACAACAACAACAACAACACTAATAATAAACAATAAACCAAACAACAACGACAATGACTCCTTACATCGTTTTCTTTTGAATTTATGAACTATGGTTGGTATTTCCTTTTTACCTACTGTCCTTTTTAGTCTACCTTCCACAATGGCTGGTAAATCCTCAAACTACCTA